>JAQFYD010000572.1:0-17227 GCA_034694225.1 Bourletiella hortensis | reverse complement strand
AACACATTTCAACGTCTTTTTTTGTTGTCAACCGTATTTTTGGATATGGAGACACTTTTTTATGTAAACATTGCAAAGGATGTGGAATTGTTGATACTTTCAAGAAAGTATGTGAGAGCGACTGATGAAAGCATATGGATCCTAGCTATTCTTCTTCTTCTTTCTTTACTGCTCAAAGGGAATTTCCACCGAAAATTTATTTCTTTTTTTCTGACAATTTTCAAGTCATACTATCGAGTCCCTAAAAGCAAGGATGAGTTTCTATTTTTTACCAAAACATGTTTAGGAATGTTGGGTGTTACTACTTACTTTCTTACTATTATTATTCCTTTTCCAACCCAAGTCACAGTTCAGTAAGATTTTGGCGGTGACTTGTTCTTTATATTTTTCCTTCGTCTTCGTCTTCTTCGGGCGGCTGTAAAATTCTCATAAAGGATTATAATCTACTTGTTTTGGTGGCATCCATCTTTAAAATAACTTCTTTTGATAGGAAGATAACTATAATGGTCATTAGATTTTTTATGTGACCGACAGAGGCAGATAAATTATTTAGTCAAGTAACTAACATTTAACCTTTGCGAGTAATTATTTCCTTTAAATGCATTTTTTGCTTCTTGATAGAAGAAAAATATTTAGCATTTCTGCTCAATCCTCATTCAGTTATTGAACCTTATTGGACCGAGTTGCTGTTCTTGTTAGAGTAAAATCAATAATTCTGTCAAGAAAATATGAAAGGGGAAAGAGTAAGTTGGCTTGTGTTTCTCCTGCTAATCAGTTGGATTGGACTTGAAGCCTCAGGTAAACTTTGGGGTGGAATGAGAGCTGGAATTTACGCAATAGACTAGATATCAAACAGAAAAATATATTAACATTGAATATAAAGGTGAACCACGTTACAAATGCCCGGACAACCGTTACATCCGACTTGCAAATAGCTGCTATTTCCTTAGCTCTGAGATCACGTCATGGCAAGAGGCACATTTTCGATGTCGGGACCAAAATGCCCAACTGGCTGTGTTGGCAACGGAATATGAAGACAGTACACTTCGTAATTACTTGGAGCGTCGTGAACTTGGTAACTGAGCCGTTCTGAGGCAATAATCTTCCATTTTCGTAAGAATTCAGCGTTTTCAAACTGATCGTCTTTTTCGTAATTCACAGCCCAGTTAGGCCGTTGGATAGGTGGAATGTGGGCACAAGACCGATGGATCTGGGCAGCCCAAGGAATTGAAATTGACAATCCCCGTGCCTTCGTCTCTATGAACGTCCAGCATTTGCCATACACTGATCAATGGATGTGCCTGTACATGGACCCACGACATAGGTAAAAGCGCATAAAAAACTACAAAATCACGACACCAGCCCCATGACATATCAGACCAAAATATTCAGCAAATATTTCATATAGTTACTCTGTACTTTCCTTCATTGTAATGATTTCTGAGCAGATACCGGTGGTCCAATGAGAACTGCATCCGTCAACTCCATTACATTTGTGAAGCACCTTTGATGAAAAATTCAAACCATCATAATCATAACATGACAACGGTCCGGGATGAGAATGACATTTAAAACGTCATGAATCGTCACATACATCTCTACAAAAAGTAAAACTCGTTTCCTCCCAACAGTCCAACCTGCGTCTACTTCCAGTTTACCGAAAAACAACAAGCTTCCTGTTCTACCTCCATGAATCCAACCACCGAATTCAATTTTTTTTCAATCACACTCATATACATAAATTTCTGTATCTCGAAACTCGCTCAGTATTTAAGAATCTGGCCTGAATACAAAGAAACGACAGAACAACGAATGAACAAGAGGAAAACCAGTATCATCCCACCCCTGGACGGAACTCTACAAAAATTATGTTTTGCCTTGTTAAAATGTACAGAAATCCATAAAAGTAAAATAAAAGCAAATACTTTGTTACTTTAAACTATCAAATTGCAAAAATATCTCGTTCAAAGCAATTAATTATGAGGAAAATTGGATGAAAACCAAAATGCTGGAGAAGGACGATAGAGCAAACTGGAGAGGGACAGGATGTGGAGAGCATAGAGAGAAGCAGCCATAGAGTGGCGGCATGCATCGTTCCTATGCATTGCCAGTGTATTCTTTATGGCGGAATCCCAAGGTAAAGAACGCCGTACGGCTTTAATACGTTGTGTGAAGGCGCGCGAGTAAAATCATTTACGAAGCGGTGCTCAGTGGATATCTGAACGCCAGCAAAATGAGAAAAATAAATAATAATTGTGGTTAAATTTTCAATAAAAAATCCCTTAAAGAACATGGAGACCTATTTACATGCAATACCAACTCTGTTGGATCCAAACGTAAAGGATGATGCCAAGGTTAAAACAGCTCAAGAAATCAATGAGAATTTTGAGGTGAGTTTGACCAAGAAGTTATAAGCGATCTTGTTGTTGTTGTTAAAAATAATTATCGTGAATAATAAAAATTCTATTCATGTTTCTGATTGACAGGCAATTTTGGCATCTCCATTATATCAGCAATTTGTGGAGACAGGAATACCAACATTTTTAAAATTTTTAAAGGATGGAGAACCACAATTTGTGGCTGAATTTGCATCACAGGTAAATTTACATGTCGACTCTTCTCCAGTAATTTCATTAACTATTTTGTAAGAAATTGAAGGACACTATTTTATGCATGATAGTTATTGCAATTTTTAATTGATGATAAAATTTACGACGGGTCTTTATTTTTTATTTATTGTAGCAAGCAAGAAAAGCTGTACTGGAAATTCTCCATCGACTCCCACCAAATGATATGTTACGACCCTACGTGAAACCAATATTGAATACTACGTTTGAATTAGTGGAAACTGACAATGAAGAGAATGTGGTGATATGTTTAAGAATTATTATCGAACTTCATAAACAGTACAGACCGCCCTTTTCACAGGATGTGCAGCGGTTTTTACTATTCGTTAAAAAAGTTTATAGTGATCTCAAAAGTCATATGGACAAAATTTTTGAGCCCAAGAATTTAATTAAAATTAAGGATATCAATGATGTGAATGTGAGTTCAACTCTGGATGAAATATATGCCGCTACGAGTTTTCAGAGTGATAAGAAGACGGCGGATGGGAGCACAATTTCGGTATGAATTTTTATGAAACATTTGCTCCGAAATATTCAACTAGCATTAGATTTACATTGGTAACGTAACTTTTTTTATCTTCTGCAGTATAATGTACTTCCGAAGTCATGCAACTCCCTGAAAGTTCTGCAGGAATTGCCAATAATTGTCGTCCTCATGTACCAAATTTACAAAACCAATGTACAACAAGAGGTTGCAGAATTCATACCTATTGTAATGAATACTATAACTTTGCAACCCAGTGATCAACAGAGGTACAGTAGAGTAATTGCTCGATATATGCTTTGTTTGTTACTTATAATGTTACAAGGTGTACATGAATTAATTTTTTTGGCATGCAGGATGAATCCCAGTTTCAATAAGGAAGTATTAGTAGAATTTATGGGAGCTCAAGTGAAGACATTGTCCTTTCTTGCGTACATAATCAAGCTGTACCAGGATTTGGTGGTGCAACATAGCGATCTGTTAGTACAGGGACTGATAAATCTTTTGAATTTATGTCCCATGGAGGTGGCATCATTGAGAAGAGAATTGTTTATTGCTGCGAGGCACATTATGGCAACGGAACTACGTTTCAGTAAGTAGAAACAATCGAGTGACTCCTAGTCCCATTGTTGTTTTCTCGTTAACGTGTTTTTTGCAATGATTTAGAATTTGTGCCACACATGAAGGAGTTATTCGATGAGGATGTACTACTTGGACGCGGTTGGACTGTGAATGAAACGATGAGACCTTTGGCCTATAGCACATTAGCCGATTTAGTTCATCATGTTAGACAGCATTTGAGTTTACCTGATTTGAACCGTGCTGTCATGTTTTTTGCTTGCCATGTTCATGATGACAGTCTACCTCTGAGGTGAATACAACAAATAGTTTGAAACCACTTTCTGTTTATTATTTTGTTAGAGATCCTAAATAACCAAACTGTGTGCTTTTCGGTTTCAGTATACAAACTATGTCCTGTAAGTTGATATTCAACCTTGTGGAAAGTATACGAGTGAAGACTGAGGCTGAGGGTGGAAATGGTCGTGAGATATTAATGCGAATGTTGGAGGTTTTAGTATTGAAATTTAGAGTTTTTGCTGAAGTACATGTTCCTTTTTTCCTGGACAAATAGTAAGTCGCGTTTTTGTTGGTTCGCCACAAAATTTACAGTCTTCTCTGCACATGCTAAAATTTATTTTTCTTATTTCAGTGGAACATTGGCTGTAAATCAGACTCCCACAGTTCCTGGTAGCACTGCAGCGGCAGCCCAACCGAAGAAGGTTGAACAAAAGGCCATAGCAGCAACTCCGGACTCTGCGGAGGACGACATAATGAGTTTAATTAGAAACGGAAATGGAGATGGGAAGGAAGAAAATCGAAAATACGGAGCGTTCCCTTTAGCTTCTCTGAATAACTATTCGTTCGGTGAATGTCGCACATTAATCAAGACGGTCGTATGTGCTATCAAAACAATTTCCTGGGGTATCGCCTCCTGTAAAGTAAGTCGAGTGACGAACGGTGTTGTAATATACTTGGAACTGTTTCTCATTTTCAACGTTATTAATTTTCAGGGTACAACCGCCGAAGCTGCTGGAGCCGCAGCAACAGCCCCAACCTACAAGCAGTTCACGCCAAAGGAAACGGAGATCTACCTGAAACTCATGCGATGGGGATTAAAAGCAGTTGATATCTATTCCGTGAATGGGCCCGTAACCACCCCGGCTGCCACGTCAAATTCTGCCGCTCCGGCCAGACAAGTTAGTCAAGGAGTGAGGTCTAAAGAGGAAAAAGAAGTATTGGAACATTTTGCCGGATCTGTAAGTTCGATATCTGTAAAAATCAGTACACTTTTGGTCTAACGTTGTGATGCTAACATCAATTCTTCCACTTGTAGTTCACCCTATTGAATACGTATACATTCCGTGAGATATTCACTGTGAACATTGACTACATGGTTGAAAGGATTAATGAAAACAGTGCTCTTCAAGTCGTCGCCAATAATCTTTTGGCAAATCCATCCACTTCGGCAATATTTGCAACGATACTCGTGGAGTATCTGTTGAACAAGATGCCGGAAATGGGTGAAGATGTGGAGAAGAGTAGTCTGTACTTGAGACTGTTCAAGCTCGTCTTTGGATCCGTCAGCCTTTTCCCTCAACAGAACGAACAAATGTTGAGGCCACACTTGCGGGATATAGTTAACAGGTCAGTGATTCTGGAGGGACAGCCCTCACGTGTTGATTTTTAGCCACGGTGGGCGTTGACTCCACAGTACTGTACTTAAGTGCGATTACATTTGTAAACAGGCCGTTTACATTTGTAGTGTTTACTTTTGTAATCCATGTTTACAAGTGTAATGTTTACGGTTGTAAATTGTGTTTACACTTGTAAGTTCATGTTTACAAATGTAATGTAACAAGAAGTTGTGTAAATGAGCGTGTGCAATGAAGTTGATGGGATATTACATTTATTTTAGATCAATGGAGCTAGCGCTGAATGCTAAGGACCCTTACAACTATTTCCTGTTGCTTCGTGCACTCTTCCGATCCATTGGAGGTGGAAGTCATGATCTTTTGTATCAAGAATTTCTGCCGCTTCTCCCAAGTCTTTTGCAGGGTAAGCTCAGTTAGAACATTGTGCTTGTAGTTAGCCATTTCAGTACAGCTGTTAATAGTAAAACTTATGTTGATTTAGGATTAAACAACCTACAGTCTGGATTACACAAGCAGCATATGAAGGACTTGTTCGTAGAACTCTGCTTAACAGTCCCGGTTCGTCTGAGTAGCTTATTGCCGTATTTGCCAATGCTAATGGATCCATTAGTGTCAGCCTTAAATGGCTCACCGACCTTAGTTAGTCAAGGGCTAAGAACCCTGGAGCTCTGCGTGGATAACTTGCAGCCAGAGTTTCTCTATGAGCACATTCAGCCGGTGCGAGCTGACTTGATGCAAGCTCTTTGGAGAACCCTGAGGACGGCTAGCGACTCTACAGCCATAGTAGCATTCAGAATTCTGGGGAAGTTTGGTGGAAGTAACAGAAAAATGCTCGTGGAGCCTCAGAAGCTTGAGCATGGTGACAAGACAATAATAGGTCCATGTGCTCAACTGACATTTCCGGATCATAAAATGTCCGTTCTGCTGCCATTTGAAAAGGCTATCGAGTGTTCTGTGACCCTACTCAAACCAAGTTGCCTGGCAGATGCGCATTACAAAAAGCACGCATGGCTCTTACTCAAGTTGTACCTAATGGCCGGAGTGAATTTCGAAGGAGATCGACATTCTGTGGCCCGCATTATAATGGACAGAGCAAATTCGGAATCAGAGATTGTGCACATTCCAAACATAAACAACATGGGAATTTACCGCTATCTTGACGAACGGAACAGGCAAACGTTCGCCTTGGCTATTGCAGGAATGTTGTATGCCACAAATGTAAAAGAAATCCGGAAGGATGTCTACAACTTCCTCGTTCCCTTCCTCAGACATCTGACCATGGTAGCCTGTGCCATGCAAGTTGGTCCCTATGCTGGAAAATACACGTCAGGGATGGATCCCTATGTTTTCTTTGACGGCATAGCCCAAGTACTTGCTTCGGAGGAGAAGGAAATGAAGAAACCAGGACTATTCGCACTTGCAGTAATAATGAATTGTGCTATTAATGTTGTTGGGTCCAAAGAGCGGGCTTGTTTCCTGCCGATGGTGGAACTTATAACGGAAAAAATGTGTGCTCTCTGCTATGAGCGAGCTTGGTATGCTAAAATGGGTGGCTGTGAAGCCATCGGATACTTTTTGGACAAGATGAGCACCAAGTGGATATTCACACATCAGTACGTAATCATCAAAGGGATGTTCTTTGTTCTGACTGACCTGACCGGAGAGGTTTCAAGTGGTGCGGTGGATAAAGCCAAGGAGAATGTGAATAAGATTTTACACATTTGTGCTACAAATAGTGATCCTGCAGTGGCAGGCCTGAGACAGAAGGCCCTTCATGACTGTACTTTGGAGTTTGTGAAGCAGTTAACAAGCCCAATAACTAACCTCCGTGAGCAGAGCATGCAGTGTCTTGAGTTGTTGGCCAAATTGGAAAACAAGTCACTCCATGATATTATCAAGCCCCACCGTGATGTGCTTGCAGATACAGTCCCTCCCAAGAAGCACCTAATCCGCCATCAGTCCGTTCAGAGTCAGCTGGGCTTGCTAAATGGTAACACATTTTGTATGAACATCCGACCCAAGTTATTCTTCGCTGATCTGAACGTCCCGGAGCATCGAATTTTCATCTCAGAATTAGTAGCTCTATGTGAAGCGGATGATGCTGGGCTACTAAAGTTACCCTGCTACAAGAACGTAACCAATTTAATCCCCATAAGGATTGCAGTCATCCGTGTATTGGCTTGTGTGAATATAACAGGACCGTATAGGGACAAGATTGTGGCGATCCTCTTGAAGACTTTGGGCCATTCCAACCCCGAGCTTCAAAAAGCTGCGTACGAAGCTTTAAAGAAGTTTGGTGAAGAGAACAAGATTGATTCGGAGCCAATTCAAGCGGCTATTCGACCTCTGCTCCAGTCTCTGAGTCAAACAAGAACAATTTCCAGTCCAACACTCTACCAGATTTCCTATTTGTACAAGCTATACCCTCAGATAGTTTCGGAAAAAGTATGGGAGCAACTGCTTCAAATTCTAAGGAAAGTATTGGAAATCTCTCTTCAAAATCATAGCAAGAATATCACCCAGAATGGAGCACATGACCTTAAGTCAGCTGTTCTGATCCTGTCGCTCTACCCGAAAATTGAGTCCCCTACCAGCGTCCGCTTTGTTGAACCAATTACCAAACTTGTATTGCAAGCCGAAAAGGCTCTGCATTTATGTGACGGTAATCCATTAAGGGCACCCATGATGGACTTTTTGAAGTTGTATCCCCAAGACTATGTGAAGCTCGTCTTTTGTTACCCTTACGTACTCTCGCCGGAATGGAACCGATTTTTTCTATACTTTCTCAGCCATCCAACGGAAGGTGAGGCAGTGAGGAAGGCATTACTTGCAGATTTAAGTAAGCTTACACATTGTCTCCGCATAAGAAAGAATCCAGTCCTTCCCCAACTTCAACAGCAAACGAATCTCCCCGCTGGTGCAGTTCCCAATGCCGTGTCTCCTAATGATCAGCTAGAAATCCAATACCTGGCAGTTTGCACGCTAAATATTGTAGCGGAAGCTGAACCTGATTGGATCGGACGACCAGAGAGTGCAGAAATTGTAGGGGCACTAAGGGAAATTTGGGAAAATCCTGAGTACCAGAGTGCAAATGTGTCCGTGGGGGCCACTGTCCTTACGAATAACTTGATCGGAGGGAAGTTTAATGTACATACTTGGAATGAGCCCCAGATGATTGTCAAGATGTTGTTACAGTATTATAAGGGACACGTTGATGATGTGGACCTGCTATTCAAGCTCCTATTGGCATTCACCAGTAGAGCCGTGTCCCAATTCCAATTTTTCAAGGATTTTCTGGAAAAGGAAGTAGCATCTTTCCCCATCCCTTGGAAGCGAAAAGTGTTCTTTAGATTTGTGGAGAAATTCCATGAGAAAGACTATGCGGACGAGCTGAAAGCAAAGATAATGCAGTACGTTCTCATCCCGTGTATGTCATACTGTTTCGAACGCGGACAAGGGGATGAGTTGATAGGTTCAAAACCAATGCCAGATTCGGATAATGCCAACAACATTGTGAGTGTCTTCCTGGAGCAGATAATTGACCCGGAGAATACCAGCTCGATGGCGGACTGTGTGCGTATCATGGTTTGCCAAGTTGGTTGCCTCCTAGTGGAACAGGCTGCCCCACACATTCATGATGCTTCGAATAAGAAACAAGGACTCAAACTACGTCGTCTAATGACATGGGCCTGGCCATGTCTCCTATCAAAAACTTGTGTGGACTCCTCAACGAAATACTACGGTCATCTCCTCCTTGCTCAGATTATAGCCAAGTTTGCTATCCACAAGCGAATTGTACTCCAGGTGTTCCACAGTCTCTTAAAGGCGTCCGCCATCGATGCCAAAGGTGTAGTGAAGCAAGCTTTAGAGATCCTAACGCCCGCACTCCCTTCAAGAATGGAAGATGGGAATACAATGTTGATCCACTGGACAAAGAAAATACTCGTGGAAGAAGGTCATGCATTGGCTCAGCTCATGCATATTCTCCAGTTGATTGTGAGGCAGTGGAAGGTCTATTATCCTGTTCGTCACATGCTTATCAACCACATGGTGAACGCCATCCAGAGACTTAGCTTCACGGCTACAAGTACGTTTGAGCATCGGAAGCTGGCCGTAGAACTGGCTGAAGTTATCATCAAATGGGACTTGGAAAGAATCAAACAGAGTGAGGACCATCCTCCTGAGCCTAAAAAAGTTAGACTTTCGACCAGTAGTAGTAGTAGCAGCAGCAGCAAGGCAACGGATCCCAAAAAGTTTGACAGACAACATACTGACTCGGTGACGAACTTCCTGTTAAGAATGGCCTGTCAAGTGAATGAAGTCTCAGCGACAGCAGGCTCTGCGGGAGATTTGCTATCCAAAAGATGTGTGAATCTCGTTAAAATTGTACTCAAACCTGAAATGTGGCTGAATGCGGACCTGAAACTTGGATGGTTTGACAAACTCTTTGCCTCCCTGGACACCTCGCAAGTTAATTATCCAAACATATGCACAGCGTTGGAGCTCCTCACCTACATCATTGGCCTTTTACCAAAGGAGGCCGTTCTAGAGCATTTTAAGGGACTTCAGAAGGGCATCTCCGCATGCATGAATTGTCAGAATACCAAGGTTATCCGAGCGACCCACAATCTCATGACCAAACTCTTCTCCGTATTTCCCACAGAATATCCCAGTAGCAGCAGTGTTAATAATAGTGGTGTCACCAAACATGATGAGTTGGAACTGCTGTATACCAACGTGTCCAAAGTGATCTATGAAGGACTTGTGAATTATGAGAAGATGCAGACAGCCAATCCTGCCGCACTCCAAGGACCCATAATGATGCTGAAGGCAGCATGTACCAACAATCCGTGCTACATTGACAGGCTCATAACGCCATTTACGAAAGTTCTGCTGAAAATCACAAGGGAGCATTTGACTGCGGGCTCAACGGCCGATGCGGCACTAGCTACTGAACTACTCATTCTGAGCCTTGACCTCGTCAAAAATCGTGTGGGTGTAATGGGCGTGGATATGAGGAAGGGCTTCATAGGGACTGTACTCGTCGCTCTCATTGAGAAGACCACGGATCCGAAAGTAATGCAGGCAATTATCAAAATGCTGGACGAATGGATGCGGAATAAGAACCCCATTGTGATAAATCAAGGACCGAGCATAAGAGAGAAATGTATCCTGCTGGTAAAGATGATGCAAAATGTGGAAAAGCGATTTTCCCATGATCAAGAACTCCTTGCAAACTATCTAGAACTTATCAACTTTATCTATCGGGATGAGCATTTGAGAGGGACGGAGTTGAACTCAAAGCTTGAAGGAGCGTTCCTAGCAGGGCTGAGATGTAACCAGCCAGAAATCCGAAACAAATTTTTCCAAGTGTTTGACGCATCCATCCGCCGACGTCTTCATGATCGTGTCATGTACATTCTGTGCAGTCAGAACTGGGAGGCCATGGGTCCGTACTATTGGATCCGACAATGTGAAGAACTACTGCTGAGTACAGTGGCGGACGTTAAATTAGAAATCCATCCATTGGAAAGTCGCATGGCTGCCATTTCTGAACCGGATCCTCATCATAGTGTGGATGAACTCAATGTTGTAAGGGCCGGAATAGATCATGAGCTTCCCTTTGTTCAGACGCTAGAGGGTCACATTAGTTCCCTTCAAAAAGTGGACGAAAATGATGACGCAAAAGTGAACCAAGTGATAAGTGAGCTGGAGGAAGCATTCCTGGAGCGAGGTTGGGATGACCCGGAATCCACTACGGCCAACGTGAAGACGATCCTGTTTAAGCAGCTCAAGTTCAGGGCGCAAGCGGCAGAACCGAAATTAACGGAGTTTGTCTCATCTCTAGTTCAACTCTGCCATTTTGATGTTCCTCTGGCGGAGAAAATCTGGATTTCCTTTTTCCCACGGGCCTGGAAAATCTTTACGGAGAAACAGCAGCTAGCCTTGGCCAATGAAATGGTCCCCTTCCTCTGCAGTGGCGTCCATGTTCACCAACAGAATTGTCAACCCAGTGCGCTAAACACTTTTGTGGAAGCTCTGTGCCAGTGCCAACCGTCAGTTTCCATGAGACCTGCCGTCCTTTATTATTTGGGCAAAACTCACAATTTATGGCACCGCATGGGCCTTCTGCTGGAACAGATGGCATTGGAGTCAACTAGCAGCGGGTCAGGATCAGGGAGTAGTCAGTCAATTAAAAACAAGAAAGATACAGCAGCCGACTGCTATGACTTTGAGCCCAATCTATCATCCGGAACTTCCGTTCAACAGCAAGAAGTGCTGGATGCATTAAGTGACCTTTATACGGCCCTGAAGGAGGATGACTTGTGGGCAGGATTGTGGCAGCGACGTGCAAAATATCCAGAGACAAATATTGGGATTGCCTTTGAGCAGCAGGGATTTTATGAAAAGGCCCAAGCTGCACATGAACTTGCAATGGGAAAGGCAAAAGGGGATTTTAGCTCTACGGCAGCGACAGCATCGCTGTTTCCCGAGTTCAGGCTATGGGAAGAGCACTGGATTAAATGTTCAAAAGAGCTGAATCAGTGGGAGAGTGTGTTGGAGTATGCAACAACGAAAGGTGGAGCGAGTCCAGCATTAGCATTGGAAGCAGGATGGAGACATAATCCGAATTGGCCTCTGATGAAGGACGCACTAACTCAAATAGAATTTGCCTGCTCTAAAGACATGGCTTGGAAGATTCATTTGTATCGTGGCTATGTGGCCATTTGCTCAGGAGAGGATCAGAATTTGGGAATCGTGGAGAGATATGTGGAAACTGCCACCCAGCTCTGCATAAAAGAATGGAGAAGGCTTCCGCATTTGGTCAGCAATGTTCACGTACCAATTTTACAAGCCGCACAACAAATTGTGGAGCTGCATGAGGCAACACAAATTCATCAAGGGGTGATTATGGGACGGGCCAATACGCTGCATGATATGAAAGCCGTTGTAAAGACATGGAGGAATAGACTGCCTTGTATTTCGGATGATCTGAGCCATTGGAGTGATATTTTCTCTTGGAGATACATTCACTATCAGTTCATTGCAAATCATTTCGATGGAATGAGCCTAGGCGATCAAGGAGGGAATCAGACCATGCTGGGTGTACATGCTTCTGCACAGGTCAGTTTTCCGTTTAATTATTAATCAAGGGTTATGCTACATCTTGAAACGTTACTGATTTGCTGGTGTTTTATTTTGTTCTACAGGCTATCTGCCATTTTGGGAAAATCTGCCGGAAGCATAATCTTTGTTCTGTGTCTCTATCAGCGCTCACAAAAATCTATAACATTCCAAGCGTCCCCATCGTTGACTGCTTTGCGAAAATTAAGCAGCAAGTGAAATGTTACATCCAACAGGCTCAAGTGTTGGGAAGGAATGAACTCCAGGAGGCGCTCGATATTGTAGAATCCACAAATTTGAAGTACTTTTCTAAGGAAATGACTGCGGAATTCTTCGCACTCAAGGGACTTCTACTCTCGCAAATTGGTGAGCTTTTCGTTACAGCAGCAGGCTGTCTTCCGCATATATTCATGTGTTATTTCATGGTTGTTTTTAAAATATTTAATTCCAGGACGAACTGATGAAGCAAACAAATCCTTCTCAGCTGCCTGTCAACTTCACGAGTCTCTTCATAAGGCTTGGGGCTTCTGGGGTGATTATTTGGAGAGTTCCTTTACTCGAGATGCTCGACAGATTCATGTGGGAGTCGCGGCCATCACGGCTTTCATGCACGCTTGTCGTCATCAAAATGAACCCAAAGCCCGTAAATACATAGCAAAGATCTTATGGCTTTTAATGTATGACGACGAAAAAGGTACACTGGCCGACGCTGTGGACAAATACTCTAGCGGTGTACCTCCGATCCAGTGGCTACCGTGGGTACCACAACTCCTCACTTGCCTCGTTCGATTAGATGGTAAGATGGTCCTGAATCTCTTAAACGCTGTCGGGCGGATGTATCCCCAAGCAGTCTATTTCCCTATTCGTACTCTGTACCTGACGCTGAAAATTGAGCAAAGAGAAAAGAACCGAACAGCAGAGTTGGCGGCTTCAGCAAAAGCTAATCAGGCAGCAGCTGCCGCTGCCGCTGCGGCGGGAGCAGTTACTCCTGGAACTCCTGGTGCAGCATACCCAACTGTAACTGCGTCTGCTACTGGAGAAGTTCAAGTTAAAACTGAACCCGGTACAGTGGGAACAGTTTCAACTGCAACAACTTCATCAGCCCAGCCTGGCCAGCAACAGCAACCAGAAGCTCAGGCAATTAAAGCAACCCCAAGCATGTGGAGATGCTCAAGAATAATGCACATGCAGCGGGATCTTCATCCTACGGTACTATCTAGCCTGGAAGGTATTGTGGATCAGATCATTTGGTTCAGGGAAAACTGGTATGAAGAGGTTCTTCGACAGCTCAAGATGGGCCTTGCCAAGTGTTATGCAGTTGCATTTGAAAATCGTGCATCTGTACTGGAAGCAACGATAACGCCACAGCTACAAAATTTCGTCCGGAAATTAGTCTCTACCTTTGGACATGCGAGCCCGAGCACACAGTCTACATCTGGGACGCCAACTATTGAGGCTCTCCTGAGACGATCAACTGTACAGGATCCATCATTCCAACAAATGAAGTTTCAGTTCACAGTGGATTTTGATAGTTCGCTTCCCGGAGCTCAAAAACTACACAATTTGATTACCAAGTTGAAGAAGTGGATTAAAATTCTAGAAGCGAAAACCAAAATGTTCCCCAAATCATTCTTAATGGAGGACCGCTATAGGTTTTTACAAAACTTCAATAGCCAAGTAGCTGACATTGAGCTACCGGGTGAATTCCTTATTCCTAAGGTACTTGATTTACTTGATTTATTCTTATTATTTGCGCCGAAGGCAGTGATGTACAAATTTTTGAAGGAGCTTGACCTCCGGTGTTGTTTCTGTTGAGCTCTGAGTCTGACTCATGCAGCTCTGGCAGCAGCTGTTGAGTTGTCGCTATGAATTTTGCTGATAAGATCTGATGATGATTCCTACGTTTCCTTTGGAATTAGTCGCATGAATTATTTCTAACATGTTGAATTTTTTTTCTGTTCCAGCATGCTCACTACTACGTGAAGATTGCCAGATTTCTCCCTCGCATCGAAGTAGTTCAAAAGCACAATACTTCTACACGCCGTATCTTCATTCGTGGTCACAACGGCAAGATTTATCCTTACCTGATTGTCAATGACTCGGGATTGTCGGATGCTCGTCGTGAGGAACGTGTCCTCCAGCTCATTCGCATGCTGAATCATTATCTAAGCCGTCAGAAAGTGACCGCACGTCATAATCTCCGCTTCACCGTGCCCAAAGTAGTTGCAGTGTCGCCGCAAATGAGAGTTGTTGAGGATAATCCCAGCTCTCTGTCCCTTCTGGATATTTTCAAGTTAAATTGTGCACGACGAAATGTGGAATTTGATGCGGCTATAGGGAGATATTATGAAAGAATTGCTGCAATTCAAACCCGAGGTTCCCAAGTGTCCCATCAAGTATTAAGAGAGATTCTTCGTGAAATTCAAGCAAATATGGTTCCAAGAACTTTAATGAAAGAATGGGCATTCAATAACTTCGCACCGTCGGAGTATTGGATGTTCAGGAAAATATTCACACTCCAGTTGACGCTTTCGGGCTTTGCGGAGTATGCCCTTCATCTTACCCGACTGAATCCTGAGATGATGTATGTCCATCAGGATAGTGGATTAGTGAACATAGCTTATTTTAAATTTGACATTGATGACGTGACTGGTGAATTGGACTCGAATCGACCTGTTCCCTTCAGACTGACTCCTAACATTTCGGAATTCATTACTCCCTTTGGTGTGAATGGGCCGATGGTATCCAGGATGATATCTGTGGCCCGGTGCTTAGTGTATCCTAATTACAAATTCCAAGCTATCCTACGGGCCATTCTGAGGGATGAGATGATATTTTGGTTAAAGAAGAAACAAGATGATCGTGATTTGTTGGCGGCAACTGGAGCAGCCACGGCTGCAGCAGCAGCTGCCGCCGCAGCTGTTCAAAGGGATAGTGGCCTTGCCGACTCGGATGCTGATGCAGTAATTAACATGGTGACCAAGTCTGTCAGTGCAATCATGAATAGATTGCAGAGTCTATCTTCCTTTGATGGAGTTGAAAGCAAGGTTAGTTGCTAGTAAAAAGCAGTTTTTATTTTTTAACCGATTTTTCATTGACGATTGAACAAATTTTTTAAATGCAATTTCCACTAATTTATTGTTTTGGAAATTTTACAGGTGAGTACTTTGGTGGCTGCTGCGAATAGTCACGATAACCTCTGCCGTATGGATCCAGCGTGGCACCCATGGCTGTAGATATTTTTTTTCACAGTACTGTGTTGTAGTACAAGGAAATTTTTTAATTTTTTAAACATAGAGCTCATTACTGTTGACATTTTTAGAATAATTATTAAATTTATTATTAATATTATGACATTGCTCTTACGCTTACACTAGAGGAAAACGTAAATAAATAAATAAATAAATCCATTATTATTATTGTAAAAAAAAATCAGATCATCTGTAACGGTGGGACAGAGGTTGTGAAGACACAAACGGGACACAAGTTAAAAACAACTTAAATTTCCTGGCATTTAACGTGAAAGAAGCATTCTGGATTTGCGAGACGTTGGTGAACGTGGTCATGAAATTCTTTTTTAACTTTTCCATATTCTAGGATATCTTTTGGATGACTTTTAATCCAGTATGAGTCAAACTCAATTAGTATGGCGGCGACAAAGTCATAAAATATTATTTTCAGCCCTTCTTGCCATTGTGCGATGCTGTCAAAATCTTGGCGATTATGTGTGCGAAAGGCGGTGCATCGATTGTAGAAATGACTATGGGCTTTTCCTTCCGAAAGAAGTTGAAAACAGAAGAAGGTCATGTCAATTAAAACACAAGCAAGGGGATAGTCGAACCTAGGATGTTGAGAGTGAGATAGAAGCTGCTTCGCTTGATCTTGATAGCGGGTGACGAGATGGCTGCAAGGAGGAACAAAAGTTATTATTACAGTAAAATTCTGTGAGTGAATAAGCATTCAATGTTGGTAGTGTCCTTTCAAGTGACTTACTGAAAACATTCCAAAGAGAGGATACCAGCTCCGCGAAAATCAGTTTCAGGATGGGCACCTTGGAAACCAATGATTTGCCATTGACGCGTATAGATCCCTGACAGGGTTTCAGGGTACATGAGACCATTCCATATTTCTAATAGCTGCAAGACGATCAAAAAACTCGTGGTTATCGTGAAATTTTCGTTCACTTGGGCTTTTTAACACACGTACCATCTTTTCATGTTGCTGACTATCATATTTCGTAAGCCTTGTTGAATTCACAATTGTATTTAAGGCACGGACCGTCCAAATAGTTTCAATGGCTTCTTTCAGATGACCCGTAAAGCTAATAAGTAAACCAGAAATTTCATGTTTAGAAAATGTCTGTCATCCTTCCGTTTTTCAAAATAATTGATAATTTTCATACGCAATATGGCAAGACTCCTTGATTTTCTTCACTTTAATAATTTGCCTAGTGGTTTCCCTTATCAAACCCTTCCTATAGTCTTCATTACCGAAAATCTCTCCGGCTGCTTTCGTATCCAACTTCTTAACCAGTTCTTGAATCACCGGTACTTTTGATTGCCTCAGACTATTCTCTGTAATATTAAAAGATATCAAACTTGATTCCTCGCTTAGTTAATTTAACATTTTCCATTATATTGAATCATATCATTCTACGAGAAAACAATTATTATTCTTACCAATTCCACTGATTCTTGAATAGCCTTTCAACTCCCCATAGGCAACCCGCTGCATTTCGCATAAACTGGTCATTTGATGAAGGAACCATTTTATAACAC
>JAQFYD010000571.1:0-17241 GCA_034694225.1 Bourletiella hortensis | reverse complement strand
AGCACCCATACACTCATCCAGAACAATTACTCCTATGGATGTAGGAACAATGAGAAACATTAGAGGGAAGGCATATATTTTCATGTTCGGAATAATAGTTGTTGTTGTGTTGTTTCCTTTTGGTCAAAGTAACTAAAAATGTGAGGGAAATAATAATAATTATTGCTATATGGAAGTAGTAGTTTTTATAGCATTTCTTTTATGGGATCCTCATGCGGGTAAATCGTGCAAGTGTACTACTTTACCGACGTCCTTCCCACACGGTATTATAATTTAGATTTTTCCTCCCCTGCCGCTGTCCAGCAAAAGGCCCGCGTTGTAGTAATAATAATAACGAGCTTGTAACATATTATTGCCATAATAGTGAGCGGCTATAATTACCTTGCTGAGGAAAATGTTGATCATAATCCCCGATTTTAGGGAGGAATTAATACCCGAAAATAAGAGAGGACGATTGAGCACGGTGCTATTAATAATGCCGCCATAGGGTGCGTTACATTATTATTACGCTCTTCCAAGTGCTTAAGCCCGTGTGTACATAGAAGTTGGGTTAATCCATCAGTTTATCCGCTTAAGTTCTGTAGATGTGGGTGTGAAAGTGTATGGAGTTTTACGCCTCGTGGCCCACACCGATCCCGCTTACAGTATCCTCCAAGTAATCATTCCCCTCTGCTGTTGCTAAGTGTACAGCAAAGCAGTCATTACTTTTTTGTGAGAGAATAAACCCCAAAAAACTGGTTATGGTACTGCTGTTGTCGTAGTCGCGTCATCAGCATCGTTGTTACTACTGTCGTTTCAACGATGATGACAGGATTCCGGGAGTTGACCATTTTGAACATCCGTTCTGCAAAGCTTTTCCTTCTGTTCCGTGTAATATACTACTATACAAGTATTATCTGGCCACCCTTTCCTTGATGTGCAAACTTTTACTATTGTTCGGAAGCATAAATCGGTGGCACATTTGACACTCCTTTCATGTGTTTATACACCCCATGAAAAGGGAAGATTTTTAGATGGTCACTTGATTCTTACGATGAGTCGTAAAGCAACTTTCGTACGGCGGAGGTGGATATTGTAAAGACAGGACGACATAGTGAAAAAAGTTTCTTCTTTCACCTTTTTCCTTCATCGCCTTTTTTCTTTCCTTTTCTTCTCTCTTTTTCAATAAACAAGAGCCATTGAATGTGACGACGAGGAGCGGAAACTCCTGGATTGTATTTACTCTCGCCCTGTAATGAACATCGAAGAGAGAGACGGAGAGAGACGACAAGTGCGGAAAATATTCCTGTCCAGGGACATTCCCATTTCCATGACATTGTTTCCATCCGAGGGAAATGCGTAGGAGTTTGTTTTTTTTGCGGCCAAAGAAGAGTAAGAGGGGTTGGGGGAATTGTTGAGACAACAATAATCTTCTTTTACGTCCTGCTCACTAATTTGTCCCCGTTGTCCACCTTGGGTTTTTTCCTTCATAGCCTATCGGCATTTGGAGGTACTAAGCTTTCATGTCATTTCATTATTATTATCAGCCCTAATATAAAGTCTCTATGGACTCATGAGGAATTTTATGGGAGGCAAAACAAGAATGATATTCAATGAAGGCACTGTGCTGTGACTAACTCTCGGCGCATATCATCAGAGTCATCCACATGATTGCTTCATACTAATTGATTTATGAGGACAACTAAGGCGGAGAAAGTAATTCAGCCAGCTTCATCCATTTCTTCATCATGTTTTCTCACTACTTTCTCTTCCCGCATAGACTCCATAATAATCACGCCAACCGCGTCTTAAGTAAAAAACCACATCTGAACAAGAATTAAAAATTCCTTACCTTGAAATGCTTGATTTTTAGCATTGCTCCATGCTCACTCGCACGCACACAAATTCTTTATCTTTTATCAAGGGAATGCTTTCCTTCTTCTCCTCCCCCAATGCTCTTCTTCTTCTTCTTCTTCTTCGTCTACCACATCCACTTTCTTTCCCTGCTTTTTCACATTCTAAAAAGCAAAGAATGGGATTACAAGGGAAAATGCGATGCGTCCCGGTTTACCACGAAAAGGCTGCCAAGGTAATTTCTCCATTCAAATCGTCATTTCCAACGAATATTTCGCAGCTTACTATTCGGAATGCCAGCAAAAAGAGATAAGGCAGACATTTTGTGGGGAAAGAAGTAATGGCTACCAGTTTCATTCTTTTAATTAACATCCTTCCTTATTATACGCGGTCTTAAATTTCTTCAGCAACGCTCCGAGCAGCTTACTTATTTCCCAACAATGAATGTCCCTTAAAGATAGAATCAGTAAAGAATAAGGAAGCAGAACACATGAGGAAGAAAGTAAAATTATTCTGCAACCTAGGATTTCCTTCAAGTGGGTAAAAATCTTCGGTGTTTTTAAAAAAAAGTTTCCTTTCTTTCGTTTACATTACTATTGTGCAAACTCTAAGACCTTGTGTTTCTTCCCAAGCTAGGAAGTAGAGGGAATGGGCCGTTCGTTCCTGCTATTAGCTTTGAACGTGCTATTCCAGCTGATATATAAAAGCCATTTGTTTAATTCCAGCCCAGCAGAATATTTTGTTTGTTTTTAGACAATAACGATAATGAATTACAGAACAGAAAGGTATGTACAACAGGATGTCAAAATCTGCTGCACGGCTGGAGAAAGGTTAAAGGAGACAACCTTGTGTTCTGAGTATTTTTTTCAGGAAGGAATATTTAACACTTATAGGCGTTGTTCCGGGATTGTAGAAGAGAGCAGTGGGGACGTTGAATGCATAAAAGCAATCGGTGTGCGTTGTTGGAAATATATAAGATCGTTTCGCTCATAATTTCAGCTTGTATGGAGTAGCTGCTGCGTAACCATGGTAACGTTCATGCAGTTCATGCTGTATAGCTATCATACTGTTTGACAGCTACCTGTGTCAATTACATGTACGGATCCTGTGGCGTTAATATCTGGCATAGTTCTACAGGATGATGACTGATAATTAGATGAATTCCTAGAACTATTTAATAGAGTTTGTCGAAAGTTCGGTAGTCAGAGAGAAAAAGGGAGGGATGAGAGAAGGGACCAGATGGTTTTAATAACACAAAAGTTATTTCGTCATTCGCATAGTTAAACAGTATTACATATGCTAGTGGGAGAAAGTTCAAAAGGTGACTTTTTTCATTATTTCTCTTCTTCAAACTGGAGCAATGACGGATGAGATAGTGATTGACGAGAAAAAGACAAGCAAAAGGAGTTGGGATATTTCAGTCCACGTCCAGCCCTGGATGTTAGAATCGATTAGATATTTCATTCACTCATCTTGGTCTGTGATGACGAAAAAGATTACATTTATTGGAAGAGTCTCAAAGTTTCTTGGGAGAGGTCAGCCGCGCGTCAGACTTTCATCATGATGAACTTATGAGAGAAGATAAGCGGATTCAATTCAGATTGCAAGTCTCAGGATGTAACTATGTGCAAAAGAATGTTTTCGTAGAACCAATCCCATCACGGTTCAACTGTTTGACTTTGAATATAATTTGTACGATAAAAGTTGAGATTCTAAGTCACTCTTCCCCCCTCTCTCTTTCTTCCTCTTTTTCCGTTGCTTTCCCTGCAAAAATTTGCTGACTGGATGTTATGTGTGAGTGAGCGAATTGTGTACATGTAGGGGAAGAAGAGCAGAGTGAGAATTCATAGCTATACGCCTTCCTGAGTCAGCTCTGTGACATTTTTTGCGTAGCCTGGGAAGGAAAGCATTTTAGTGAGGAGTGGGCGTTTACAATAGTTCCAAACATTCCTTGCTGTTCACCTCATTCGAAGTGACAGTAGTGCAGCAGGGTATGATGTCCCTGTTCCTGACGATGATGATGGAGAGGCTGTGATTTCAATTACCTACCCAGATGTGTACTTTTACTGCTGGAGGAATTGAAATATTTTTTTTTTCAAAAAAAAGGTGAGCAGCAATGCAATGCTTTATACATCATTGCTTCTTGTCTTCGAGGACTTTTTTTACAAACTCGTTTTTTCCCTTTTCTACGTAGTCTATCCCATTAGAGTCAAAAGAGCGGGATCGCTATGTAGGGAAAGGAGTGTATAATGTAGATTAATATCGCTGACGAAATTGAAAGCGCTGAGGTACTAGCAATTTACTTGATTGGAAACAACTTTGTAAAGATACCAGACAGTCCTCCCCACACGTGTGTTCAATTGATTTTTCCATATATTCTTAATTTCTCTAACTGAGGTGCCTACGCGAGTGAGTAGTATGCCGTGTGCAAGGAACCTTGGGTCTGTTGTATTGTAAGAGGTCAAGGAATTTGACAGGCCAAATTCTTTACGTCATCGTGTCTTTCAGCTTATAAATGATCAAATTTGACTGATTGCATCTCCATTTATAAGGAGAGAGAGGGAGACGGAGAGTAAACGTAGGATTTCCATTTCTTTTCGTGAATTTCAATAGAGCTGCCTCCACTAGTTGAGTAAGTGAGTGAGTGCTTAGAAAATGAATCCTCGCTGCATGAAAGGATCGGAGACGATTTAAGCAAAGGACAAGAGTCAGTATATACGAGAACATAATAGTGATGTACACATAGAAAGAACATAAGGAAAATGGGAGAATCACATTTCTTGGCTCAAGTCACCCTTTTATATGGAGAATGGAAGAGGAAAATGTGAAGCAGCTGACGGAAGAGGCGTTCCTCTTGGCAACCTATAACTCGTAAGCAGACGAGCAGCACGAACATCACCATTGCATTTTCACTTACCGTTTTCTCATCAAGGGAACAAATTGCTTTTGTATCAATTTCAAGGAGAAATTCCATACTAAAATCAAGTGGCTTCCCCAGTCATGCAAGGAGATAAAGCCCTTTTCCCTTCAGCGGTTCCTCCAACATATGGGTTCTCAATTTTTGAAACCTAATAGCCTATATTACTCTGTAAAAAAGGCAATGCAAAATTGGCAGGCTTTCTCCTTCCTCTTCTGCGTTACTGCCAGCACTCATGGGAAAGGTATGCAATCTTATACGTGTGTACACAGATAGCTAGAGGGATGGTTACGATTAGGCAGATGACAGGGAAGGAATAGAACGGAAACCAAGTTCTTTATCTCCCACCAATGATGGGTGGACATTTGAATATGAGTTTTTTTTCATGTGGAAAAATGTCCTTGAAATAGTATTATCATTGGAAGGAGAAGGAGGATGAATGCATAGGAAATTGCTATGGATTGAAGTATCAATACGCCGTACATGTTATTCACCTGCGTCTTGAGGTATTCCATTGCTACTTTATACCCATGCATGCAGGGCACAGATATTACAGGAAGGAAGGACTGGTTTGGCAACAACGTGGAACACTAATTTATTTGAAAAGACTTCCTTTGTAACCCTTTGATTCCCTGGACGAAATCAGGCCCTCGTGTGTTTATATGTGCGTAGTATTAGAGCAACAGAAGCTCTAATATTACTCACCCTAATATTGTTAGTATGCCTCAATTCCTTTCATCTGTTGGGTGCATGGGCGGCTAATACCCGGCACTGTTTTTTTCCTTTTCTTCTAATGCTGTTGAATTGAGGCAATTAATTTCTCCACCTCCCACATTTCTTCCCTTCAGCTGTATACACTACTCACTAACAGTGTTGACTACTACGGTGATGGTATGCAGGCGTGAGGCAACTTTGGCGGTAGTAATTACAAGAATGAGGTGAGTACATGTAGGTCCGTTCATTCTCCTCTCTTTGCCTGCGTGTGAATGTTCTTGTTCTTGTTCTCCTTTAGTAGCTCATCGTGTGCTGCGTCCAGAGTAGCTCATTCTGTACCAACTATAGTCCTTTTTCTTTGATTAGAATCAACTTTCTCCGTGTTCTTTGTATTTTATCCCTTGTTGAAACATGGAGTGTCTTTGTTATTTTGCCTTGTGAGAAGCATATCCAACCTTTTTCAATATTCTACTCACATAGTAGCCATATTTCAAACTTTTGGCTACGCATCTTTGATCCAGGACTTTTAATGTTCAACTGCCGGAACACTTCTCAATCATCAGAGCCACTTCATTATCATCAGCATGACCTTCTAGTCTCATTTGTTCGTTTAATGACTCACCCGTTTCGTCGCAAAAGGCTTCGTCAAGTAATTTTTGCGGTCATTAGTCGATTTCTGGTGGTAAATCATCCAAAATTACTGGAGCAAGGCCCACTGTTCTTCCCGTAATTAGCCCTTTCACATTCTAATAGGCAGTTTAACTTATCACGAAGGGAGGCAAAAACAGGATCAAATAGAACTCAATGAGTGCGTTATCAAGTGACTCTTGAGCCCGTTGGCGCTCGTGGTGAAAGTAACAACTGTCAAAAGAAAGTGGTGGAGAAAGTGTAAGGGGAGAGAAGTAGTTGGTCTTCAATGAGGAGCAGTATCTGTAAGGGAGAACGTGTATGTGTGTGTGCGTGAAGGAACAAGGCTCAGAGCTGGGAGTCAAGAGCTCTTTACGAAGGATTCTTATTGAAGAGCACACACAAGTTCAGTGGGCCTCACACGAGAGAAATTCTCTTTTTCACGGCCAGAGGTATAATAGCGTCGCGTACT
Source organism: Bourletiella hortensis (assembly GCA_034694225.1). Taxonomy (NCBI): domain Eukaryota; kingdom Metazoa; phylum Arthropoda; class Collembola; order Symphypleona; family Bourletiellidae; genus Bourletiella; species Bourletiella hortensis. The sequence goes on along the minus strand of JAQFYD010000571.1, from coordinate 10,678 downwards.
TCCGATACATGAAAATAAATGAGCCGTAAACTCACGTATAAAATAATATGGAACAGATGAAGACGAAGAAAAGACTGGTCTTGGCAAGCAGTTCCGAAGGACATGAGCATTCAGAAGTATTACTTGGTCTGTAAATAGTTGGGGTCACAGTGGGGAAAGATCCATTAATTCATGGAGAGGAACAATTACAAGCAGCGGGATTCAAAGAAAACATTAGGTGCGTAAAGTTTTCCCCAAAAATATATGACGACCTTTCTGATAGCCCTCATTAATTTTTTCTCCTCCCAAACCAATAATATTTCCCTCTCTGATGGCGCTCCTCGGCGCAGGGTGAAAGTTCTATAGAGTATCAAAATGCCTGGATTTGTCCACCATGTTTTCCTTCCTCTCCATGGCTTGGCCAAAGCCGGGAGAGCTTACAGAAGGAGGAAGTTCGATCAGGAAAAAGAGCAAGTATGCATAATCTATGCTATGGAGTTTTCCAAAGTCTTTCGAAGTATTGTGTGTGCATGCATATGTGAATGCTACTTTATCCATACACACGACCCGCATTCAGTGGGTACATAAACTAATGTTGAAACCTTTCTGTGGGCAGATATGTAAGAGTACATGAAATTTTTTACATTAGTGTGAAACACTGTTTGCGTCTTGACATAAAGCTGGCTGGTAGAGGAGTATGGAAATGATGTGGGAGAATAAGAGATGGGAAGGGGGCTTGATGGGATTGAAGAAAAATGTTAGTAGCTGGGGACAGGGTGTGAAGAGTGGTGGCAGGAGAAGAAGAAGGAGCAGAGTCGAAAAGTGTGGCAACTGACTGAGAAAGGAATATATGTAGTGAAAGTAGACAGGAAGAATCAAAAGAGGGAAAGATGACTGGGAGCCCCCGCACAGCAAGTTTTTCTTATTCAGCCAAAAGTTATGGTAGGCGCAAGATGCTTTCATTATTGAATACGGGCTCTTGTCATCACACCCACCAGGCTCATCAATCATGTCTTTTCCCATACCTACATTCTTTCCATGCTCTCCGCTTATTATTGCCATCCAAATGGTGGCAATTGATGAGGTCATGACTAAAAGGGAGCTTTGGAATCATCTACCAGGGCAAATGCTTCTCTCTTGTCGCCTTTCCCGTCGTCAATTTCAATAGGTTCCGGAACCATGATTATGGCATTTCATTAGCACCGAAAACCATGGCTGCCTGTCTCGTCTCTTGCATGGACATCAATGTTCAGAGCGGCGGCAGCAGCAACAACAGCCGCGGCAAAAAAAACTCCCAAAGAACCCTTCATGCTCTACACTCTCATTCTTAGAGCTCCTTCCGAGAGGTTCAGGGCCAATAATTATCTACTTCTTTTTCGTAACCGAATACACTTATACATGTTGGGGTCCAATGAATGTAGTAGTTCCATCTCCAGTTACGTCAGCATCATCATCATGAATCGTCCTTATGTAATTCTTAGGTAGACAGCCAGTGAAAAAATTATGACATAAGATAAAATCATAATTGACATTTCGGAGCTTGCCTGGGACAAAATGGGGAGGACGTGTGGTCACTTAGAAACGAAGTGAGATCAGCAACTGTTAGTCTTTCAGAGTGTTTGCCCGACCTTGATGGACTTGGACTTGCATTAGAAGCATCAGACTGTGGATGCGTTCAATCTTACTTGTCATTTCTCTCACTCTTTCTGTCTCTCCCTTCCCATCCTACGACACTCGCTTTTCCTCGCCTCCCCATAGCTACGGCTAATACTTGGGATGGAACTCCTTCAGAGTCTTCTCACTTATCACCATGTCCCCAAAATTATGGCTTGCAGCTTCAGTCAACAACTTTAATGACTACAAAAGGAGAAGTAGCGGGAAAAGACCGAGTACATAGCCGTCTTGCAAAGAATGTGTAGTCGTTTGAATGGCAACTGCCAAACCAATCTTCCCAAAGGTCGCACTTTTCTGTGGAAATATCATAAATTCTGATAGAATTCTGTTTATTTCCAACATAAAAAAAGCACATGAAATGAAAGGACTGGACCACCGCATCATGCCTTTCAAGTAGTCAAAACATCCACATGCGGCTTCATTCAACCAGCTAAACATGTGGCAAACAACGAAATAAAAAAAGGCTTTGGTTGTAACTTGGAAGATTTGGAAAGCAATCATGCTTGGATGGCTATAAAAAGAATGAATCACATAAGTGTGTAGTTACTGGAATGGGAAAAAGTACATGGTTTCTTGAGTGCTTCCGGGCGTCTTATTCTCTCTTGAGTCTCTGTAAGGGGAGGAATTACAAGAAAAAAGCTTCGTTTTCCTCGTCGGATGCGTAGCTAACATGTTTCAGATATCAATGTGATCAGCCTCATTGAGTTAGAAGAAAGAATTTAATTGCTCACAAGACAAGAATCTTTGTATCTGAACCCTTTCCGACGTGTCATTTGATGCGATATTTATGTTCATGCGTGTGCATGTACTGGATCATGGGCTCTGACCTACTCCATGAAAGTCGACTAGCCTTACGGCGCGAATGTTCCAACGGGCTAGCGCCAGTTTCTGTATCAATTATGCTTTCTGTACGCAGTTCAATTATTTATATTATGGTAAAATGCTCGTATCCCGTTTAGTAAGGTGACCAGTGTGTTAATATTTATGATATGATGAAGGTGAGCGAGAACAAAGGTGGAAGCTTGTGACAAGCTAGAGCCGGGATGTTCGACTCTTTCCGTTGTTTCCTTCTTCTTTGTTGTTGTCGAAGTATGAGAAACTATGGGAGAGGCCTTTTCCTTGACAGTCATAGAGAATCCACTTACTTTTTTAGTATATAGGAGGCCTCGGTAGTACAGTATCTCCATGTAACAGTTGCTCTTTCTCTTTGTAGAAAGTTTTTATGGAAAAAACAAATATTCTACTTCTCCTCCTCCTTCCTCTCGTTCTCGTAACTTCCGTCCTTATGTTTGCTCAAAGATTCAGAGACAGAAGTTGGAATTGCGTTTCCGACACCTTGCGTATGTTTAGTAACAGCTATGCAGCCGTTCGATCGACTTGGTGGAATGCATGACACATAAACATTTCGGAATTACAAACCAACAATAAACTATTTGATAGGAATTAGATATGAAAATGGATGAGTCAGCATTGCATTGATACAAGGATTATGTTGTTAATCCTTTTGAAAATAGTTGGGAATGATAGGAGAAACTGTTTGATGGAAATGTAATTAAACTAAAACTTGAAAAGTATTCCCAAACCACATAATACTTTCAGCTTTTATACAGTGCGAAAAGAGTCAGTGACAAAAATATCATCATCGTATGATGCAATAAATTCCACTTGTAGTGATGATACAAGGCTTGTCCTCATAGCGCTTCCAACTTCATTTTCATCATCTTCCTGCGCATTACACTTGAGTTTAGCATTTCGCTTTCCTTCCATTTGTTTTGCTTCCTACCTACGCAAGGATTGTCACACTGACAACTAACAAACTTTTCTATCCATCCCAAAGTGTCCTCTCTCAGGGGAATTTGTTGTTTTGCACTATTTTCAACGAAATCTAAAATAATATTTTATTTGATGTATTAAATGAGTTTTGTGGATTTGCATGGGGAGGAAACTTGCACTTCTGCTACCAAGCTTAATTGACTGCAGAGTGCGAAAGGATCACTCCTTCTCTACTACCTTTCCACCGTTCTTAACATTGCCATCATCGTTTCCAATTTTATTCGACACATAAGTGTATAAGTTCAATGACGATAATTACACACAATTTGCATAAATATTGCATCATGCATGAGCCATGAGCGTGCACGTGATAACTACACCCAGTATTTTTAAACTAAAGGATGCTGCTCTGCTCTCTAGACTCTAGAAATAAATGAATTTGGATGAGAACTAATTGCTATAAACTTTCTTACAGTTAATTAATTCAAAAGGAACCGGAGGCAAGCTCTCATAATAAAATCACACATGAGTCCTAATATAATGAACTTCAAAGCTGGCTGAAAGTGTGCAAGTAAGTTGTAACCAAGAACAGAAAAAGAAAATGGGGAAGGATCCACGTGGCAGACTGTTTAATTTACTAGCAGTAGAACCCTAACTTCTCATCTGTGGATGACATAGGAAGTTCATAATAATGCAAAAGGAATGAGTAGTGAACAGAGTTGTGAAGACAGAAAAGAGGTCATTCTTGCCACTTAATATTTCATTTCTAAAAACGTGCCCATGCAATGCAACACGAACGTACGAGATGAAACCAAGGCCACACGCGTCACCGGCTTTCAAATCCTTATTAATAAAAGAACAAATTTTGGTTTCCTGGAAAGGACAACTACTTGTGGATATTGCATATTAGTCCAAACGGGAAACGGAAGATATGAAACATATATGTGAGTCAGTGTCAGTGTGACGTTCAACTTGGTTAAAAAGTGATCATATCATGAAAAGTTCTTGCTTTACCTCAATGCCAATCCTTTCGTTTGTAGAACTAGCGTTACAGCCAGTCCAAACCACAGCACTTGAAGCTACTTGAAACTGAAGCCAACTTGAAATAATTATGGCAAAGTAAAGTAAATAATTTTTCCTTGGAATTTTCCAGAGTTAAAATTGAAATCCGCAGACGAAGCTTGTCCCTGTTCGTACGTCTTCCTTCGTTTTTACTTCATTTACATTTCTATAAGAGTGAATACAACTAGTCCTTTGGGTATTTAAAAGAGGCAGAATTTACGACTCCGCAGTGTGTCCAGAGACAGGGCAGGAGCCGTAGCTTGGCATCCTCTAAAGAGCTTAGGGTTTTAGATCAAGATTTTCACATAGAAATTCCACACAGATATTTTATTTTATCCTAGATACATAACATTTTCCAATCCCACCATGGCTCTGCCGCTGGGATGATGATGACAGGGATAATGCAATCAGAATCAAAAGGTGATTACGACCGTTGTTATGGTATGAGACATGTCAAGCAAGAATATACAAGTTAGTATACACGACATTGGGTCTTCATGACAAGCTGTCACATTGGCCTAGCATGAAACGACATGCAAGGGAGAGATGGAAACCGTGTGTATCTATGAAGGGGAAAATATTACGTGGGAAAAAAGGAGCCTTATACTATGAACCATTACGTGGGGCTTCATAGGACAGGGCCGATTAAAGTTGTAAAGGTTATTTACTTTTTTCCAATACTCGCCCCGTCAGTCCCCAATAGGATATCTTCACTAAAAAAGGAAATGAACATTGTCACGATGGAGACTGTGAGAGTATAATGCCATGGTAAAAAAAAGGAGAAAAGACGAAGAAAGGAAAAAGTCTTCTTCTTCTTCTTCTTTCTCATGAATTTTACTCTGTTGTGTGAAAAATTTACCATGTGAAAATAGTTGAGATGCTGGGACACAAATATATATGCACACACACACATACAACTTTTTCCACATGAAGGGAAGGAGGGAGGAGTAGGAGGACAAGGACGACGACGAAGAAGAAGACGATGCTGTCAAGGAACGTAACTATTGGGATTTTCAAGCTTTAGATTGCTTATTTATGCAGAAGCATGTGAAAGCATCCCAGAGTTTGACACATCAATAGACGAAGATGCATGTTATGAATGTCCTTCTTCTTCTTTTGCCATACTCACTCAAATTTAAGTGCTTCTCAAAGGGTGTCTGCTGAGAGTCTGATTATGAGGATATTTTCCAGCTTTTAACTTTACTCCTTCCTCTATAAGCAACAAGAAAAATAAGGAGTAGTATAGTAGCTTTCTACGGGATGAATATTCACACCCATTCCCCCCTCTCTCTCTCTTTGTCAAACTCTCTGGATGTAGATACAACTGGCTATTATTATCATGGCTCCTCCACCAATATTCTTTCCGCTGAATATAGCAGATTTGAGACGTTGTTATTGATAATAATGTTCGCAAGAAGAAGAAGATGCGTTACGAGTTCTTGACAGCCGACCATCACCAACGCTACTGTCACCCCAGCAAGTAAAACCCATATCATTGACTTGGTGAGCTTCTTTTCCACCGACTTTTAATTAACTTTATGAGTGAGAGTTCAAAAGATTCTACATAAGGAATAAATATTCCGTTCATTTCCATTTTTGTCCTTGCTTCCTTTTCCAAGAGAGAAAACAAAAGTTAACTCCTTGTCTTCTCTCTGTCCAAAATCCCTCTTACTGACTCACTCTTTCACTTACTTCATTCCACATGCTTCCTCACGAATAGTGTAGTAACTCGGTCCCAATCCAGTCTGTTAGGATCTACGTCTCCGACAATATCCTCCAGGGAATTCATCGCATCTATAGTTGCTGCTGTAGCTTCTTATATTGCAAGTCTAATGGTGAAAGCCTGCGTTGTGTACATCACTCCTTTTTCATACGCCTCTGACATTTTCCGTGGGTGATGGGCAATAGTAGAGCTCTGGGCTCCTTGTTGACACCTGTGAAAATTGGTAGCTATGGCTGTGGGTTCAAATAAATGCATGCATTCGTAGCTGTCAAGGGCAAATGCATTTAGTTAGGGAGGCTATTTGCGCCAGATTTTTCTATCCGGACTGATGAGACGCGGGGAAGTGATGAAGAAAGGCAGGGGAAAAAATGCTGCTGAGAGGAGGAGAAGAATACTTTTAGCATCATGAATACGTTTGTGGCGGGCGAGATGTTGAGCCAGAAAGTAAAAGAAAAGTAGTAGTTTCCCTGTGGGAAAACGGAGCTGATCCGACACGAAACAAGTTTGGCCACCAAATGGTGCGTGTGGAGAAGAAGAGCAAAGAATCCCCTTAAATCGCTATCCATTATTTTTCTTATTATCACACCTTCACTGAGATATAGCATATAGATTTGGTCAGAGTACTGCCATTCGTCCTTGGCCACAATGTTTTCTGTCTCTCTGATGTAGCGAATTTTCTTTCTCATCCTTCCATCCGCCCTACTGCATGATGACTCGCTCTCTTAAGCTCCTTGTTTTGCCTCTCTGTCTTTCTCTCGCTGTTCTAGTAGAAAAGTTCCATCAGCTCGAATGATTTTGGCGTAGCTTTGGAAGTCGAGTGAAGCTTAAAGTTCCTTGGTTAATCTTGCTTACACTCTTCTTCCTGTCAAACAAGTTTTCTTTTTTATATCCCATATGCAAAGAAAGGCTTAATGCGCTGTATCCAAATAAGTTGAACCTGTCGGGGCAAACAATTCTCATTGATTTCAGTGATTTCCAGATTTCTTTGCACAGCGCCTCCCACGTACTGTTTTGCGTGTTCGTACGGATGAAAATAAACATTTGGTGAGGCACCATTGTGAACTATTTGCACACAATGATACATTTGGAGCTTCATGCCTCATTTCAATCCATATCAAAGCGTCACGTTTCCACACAAAACTGCAGGAAGTCTGTGGGACATGTTATGGAACCATCCTACGCTCAACATACTGCTTATCCGAGGATATTGGAGCGGATTCAAGTAATATTGCGGTTATCCCTTAGATGTGCCATATGCCGTCTTTGTATGATGCTAATTATTGTACCGTGCTTTGTTTTAATTTACAAAGTGGCTTGAAGCAGCATAGTTTCTGAGGAATTTTATGCGCGTAGGAAGTTTATTGAAAATGTATGCACAAGTTAATGCTGCTACGGTAGGGTCATAGGGTATGGCACAAGCATAGGAATACGCGTGGGAAAATAATGGTATGGCTGAAAATCATACAGAGCTTGGAGGATCCCCACTATTCACCAGCAAAGACCATTGGGTGAGAGATAGGCTGGGTGAAAGAGTGAGAGGAGAAAGTAAGGAGGTTAGTTGATTGTACGGGAGGCGAGGCCATGTAAGTGAACCGAGTCCTCATAACGAGAACGTGATCAAAGTTAACTAAAAGCGGCTGGTGGAAAATTTGCTCCTGAAAATATATATTTTGACTCGAAGTAAAATAGAACAAATATGAATGCTCCTTGCCTCTTTCCATCCATCCACCATGTGGAAACATTTTCTATTTCAAACTTTCTCTCTCTTGCTCTGTCCCTCTAAATAGGAACTCTTTCTGTGAGGAACAAGCTACGAGAACCCCATGCAGTGGGTGAGCAAACTATGAGTATGTCTTCTATGGTTTCAATAACATTCTTCCACCCAAAGCAAATAACAAAGTAGACAAGTTCTTTCAGTCTGTATGTATAAGTAAACGAGAAAGTAAGGGCTAAATTTCTCAAGTATAGAATCCTGTTTCAGAATTCGTCCTTGGGAGACATAAGTTGGATATTGTTCACACATACACACCATGTACAAGCGTGCATACAGTAGTAGAGCTGAGGACATTATTATCCTGACAAGAAAATTGCCAAAGTCCTGTAAGTTGCACTTAGCTACTACTACTACCAGCTCGTCGTATAGAAATGGAAGAGTGGACAGAGTGCAAACACTAGCGGACTTACAATAGTATTCATTCTGTTTATCCCCATGTCCAGTCATCATAACCATGTTATACAGCTTCGTAGAATCTCTATGTAATGAGATTGTGTGGCAAGGAGAGCATTATGAGTTATTTTTTTCTGTTCAGCAGGAGAACATATATTCGTTCAGGGTCCACTGCCTTTGTTTAACTTACTACCACGACCGACCACCGCTTGGGCTAGCAACTTTCTATAGAACTCACTTTAACTTTCTTTTGCTTCCTGACCCTGCGGGTGTAGCCAAATAATCAAATATCTGTATGTCCTTCCCATGTACAAAACCCTAGTCCATACTACTGTATCGTCATTGGCTACAAACTTATGTACACACTTCCGTTTGTATAATACTACGTAATCGGAAATTTGAAATTGCTGGGTTTAAGGAGACACGCCATGTATCCTTCAGAAGTAATGGTTTACAGTATGTGAAAACTGAGAGGATGAGCATGGGACGAAGGTTTTAAGAAATGGAGAAGAAGAAGAAGCAGCTCTTCTCCTTAGTGCATCCTGGCTCCATTTGTGGCTGCGGTATCCTCGCAAAAGTATGAAAGAATGAAAGGATTTAAAGAAAGCAGGGAAGAAAGGAAGGAAGGAGAGAGAGAGAGAGGGAGAGAGCAGGATAGGAAGACCATCCTCCTATTGCTGTGGTATTGAATCACTACTAGTAGTCACCACACACAGCAGCTTCCCAAGTCATGGTTTGAGCGGCTTAGGCAAGGGATACAAGAATGGTTTGTCGAGCAAATAGTAGAGTGCTAGTACTCTACCGATCAGACGGGGCAATAATTTATCATCGCTTTTGTCTCCATACAGGATGGTCCATGAGATTCACATAGGATTTGTGTCCACATTTTGAGTTTAGCGTGCTAAAGCTTTCCTCTCTCTCAATCTCATACACTCTCTACAAAGTTTTCTCCATAGTCACGCATGTAAACACAAGCACGCCCGCTTTCACCATTTATTGTTACTCTTCCACATCATTTTCAATGAAGACCCTATGTATTTCTATCGAGGCCCATGTAGAGATAACTAGTGTCATAATTTTTCCGGCCGCACCACTCAGAAAACACTTTACAGTGGAAATATAACTATTTTGAAGCCAACCCCAGCCATAAATTTTTATTTGTTGCGCCTTTTGCGCAAGAACGCTTTTTTTCTATTTTCACCCAAAAGCAGAGGATCAAGTTGCTCCGTAGCGACATGAAACTTTGAAAAAAAACATGAAAAAAATTTATAGGCAAACAGAGCTCAACCTACACTTTGGCTAACGTTGTCAAAAGACATCACCAGAGGCATCAAACTGAGAAAAAGAAAGGAAGCTTTATGTAACACAAATGGAATATTCACACACTGTTCTTCGCAGTTGAGCGGGAGAATTGGTAGGAAGATGATAATGATGATGTTTGCTGACTTATAAAAAGAACTCTGCTCGTTTAAGGAAAATTGACAATAGTTCGTAAAGATAACGAGCTCAGATTATCAAGCCTACGAAATCCTTTTTCTCACTTTTCAACTTAAGCAAGTTCTCGTGTATGTAAAATTCGATTGGCTCCTTGGCGGCTGACGTGGAAAGGAAAAATACGTGGAAAACACCATCTCTGAGTATGCATTCTGACGTTAGTGACGATTGGAAGGAAATAAGTCTATTTAGTTTACTTGTTTATCCATAAAAGTACAAAGTTGCCTCCACTACGACGACTTTCTCTGTGAGTTATCTGATGCGGGGTTTCGGGTTTCGACAGTAAGTTAGTCGTTAAAAGTGCATGATGTCCTTCCTCCTCTGCTCAAATCAAGTTTTCCTCCTTGGAAAGTAGGACCATTTGAAATATTTATAATGAGATAAAATAGTTGGGCGAGAATGGATGAAAACTCTTTGATTTCATTTCCACCAGATTTTCTCTGATTTCCCTCCCCATGAATTTATATCTGCCTTAAATTTGATATGACACTGAGAGTATTAAGGCTCAGAATTTTGACGATGCCTCTTACTCTCCTATAGCGACTGCATTTCATTGTAAAAATGAGCTGCGAATTTTCCCAAGTGACGCACGATGATGAGTAGGCGGTCTACGTTAGCTCATTTGCTGGATAATTTCATAATCAAACAACCTAGAGAATCAACTCAGCAATTGTCCGATTGGCCGTCGTCGGGTTACAAGACGGTAAAGATTCATATTCCATATGAAATTTTAATCATAAATGCAGCATTCATTCATAAACCAGCGTACCAGTTTGTACAGAGTATTCTGGGAAACTGACTTTGAA
>JAQFYD010000570.1:0-17245 GCA_034694225.1 Bourletiella hortensis | reverse complement strand
ATTATTAGAGGCTGGTGAAAGTGAGTGAGTACTTGTACAGCCATTTGAGTGAGACAGTAACAGGAAGTTAACATCCACACACGGACATAGATAGATAGCTACATATACTGAAATGAAGAAGAAGGAGTTGTAGAGGGATAGATAGAGAAAAAAGACGAAGAAAGTAGCAAGAGAAATTACAGGGGAATTTTACAAGAGAATAAGCCATGTCTAGAGTCCAGAAAATCCTGTGGTACTTTGTTGGAACAGTCTGGACGTATGTATGTAATAATTCAATGTTATGCAGTAAGGCAGGGATCTAACAAGATCCTTCCTGTATTATTTTATTTGCATTGACCTAACAGGGAACATCGGGGGCTATTTCCTGGGCAATCCGACTCAATTGGGTCTAAACGAATAAACGCGTGAATGCAACTCAGACTCCTATTTAGTGCAGGCACGGTCTTCTCTTACTATTCTTATGCAGCTGCCTAATAAAGTGGACATGTAAAGCTCTAACTTAGTATATCTTCGTCTGTCCCCTTACAGCCCGCCCTTTGAGCTGTGAAAGCTGCCGTGGGCAGAGTACAGAGTTTATGAGGGGATAGTAGTAATAACCCTAAACACGGTACCCATGTTCAATCTGGGAGCGAAAACTGACTCAAATCCTCGGCATAACTACACATGCATGAGCAGTATGAAACAAGGTCATTTGAGGGAGAGATGGAGAGTTAATCTCAGCTCCCTGACACATATATGAGTCAAGGCTCTGGAAACCACGCCACCACTGCCGTTAATCAATTAACCAAGACAAAATGTGAACGTTTTATACACACAAGGAAATTGTAATAGCAGTGGGAAACAACACGACGTCATGGAAGAGTGATGCAGAGCTGTTTGCTGGCAGAAAAGACCACAGAAACTATGAAAAAAACTCATGGCTTGAAAGTGAAGGCGGAGAGTAGTACATGGGAGAAAAAATGAAAGGCGTAATGGAAGACCCTGTAAGTTGAGAGCTCCATTAGCAGCTCCTTTCAAAGGAATTACTTAGCACGACTTTTGTCACGCTGATTCCACCATAGCTAACACACATTCTCCCACATGTCTACACTATCTAAATGCACCAAGCTAATGTTAAAGCTCCGGAAAATCCTCATGCTTTGTGTTATAATTACTATATTATTATTATAACCTTTAACTCCAGATCAAGTTTTTCTATGCAGATCCCTTCTATTTCTGTCTACTTTTTCTCTTCTATTTATATACACAACCGGATTTTGGAACTAAATGGAAGAGATAACTCCACTGCGGTGCTATGTATGTATATTCACATGAAAAGTAGGAACAAAAGTAAGACAATGGAAAGAGAAAGTGTGGCTGGGCGGGATATGAGACGTTATTGCGTTATCCGGCCCTTCTTCTCTCACCAGCAACAGCAACAACTTTCTCCCATTTCTTCGCCTTCTTCTTCTTCTTCTTCTTCTTTTTCAACCCTTTCTGTGTAACAATACTTGGTCTCGATTCCTCACGGAAATCGAAACTTTGGCTAGGAAAAGTTGAACACATTTGTCATGAGGATTATTTTCACCAAAGTATCCTATTTACTTACACTGAAAAACCTAAACTTTAATATGATAATGGCCGTATATGCAAAGGCACGTCGTGCCGTCTACGTAGCTAGAGCTATACTTCTTCAGTAACTTTGGAGAAGTGAGAGATTTTTCAGTATTATCCTATAATGTATATAAGTTCCCTTCCGTATCCCTGATTCCATCCACGTTCCATACACACCCTGAGAGAAGATGCTATACAGAGCTCGATAGCCGGATGAAAGAACATGTATATTATACTAGCAAGATAAAATATTATACCCAGATGTATGTACATAGATGCAGGAAGGAGGAGCAGTGTACTGAGGCAATGCCTCTGAAGAGTTTTACTGAATGAGTGATGAGGATTTTCATGGTGACTTCACGGAGAAAATATATGAGAGAGGTGAGCATATGTGCGGAAGGCATGTATTCAAAATCTCAGACTTGAGTCTGAGGGGGCTGAATTAATAATTTTCTCTACACAATGTCAATCGGGCAGAGGACACAGGGTGTAGTGTACAGGAAGGAAGAGGGGCAATTTCTGGTCTGCATGATTTACACCCGAATAAATATGTATGTACCTCCAGCCGGGATTCCATGCATCCTAATACAAACACTCCTTCAGGCTAGATGAAGAGGAAGAATAAGACGAAGAAGAAGACCAAGGAGAAAGGCGGAGAAGAGAGAAAGAGAGAGAGAGAGAGCATGAGGCACGGAGTGGTGCAATGAAAAGGGGAACAGAGGAGCACGACCATGGTGCTGCTAAAGTAAGAAATATTCCGCGCAAAATTTATGCTTTCTTCCTTCTCTCAACAACAATAAGAAACTCGTCTTGCAAGAAGGAAGTCAATTGGGTTTGCTCACAATCCTGATCCCACAGTCAGCCCTTGTACTCTCTCTGTGCAGAGTCTCCTCACATTCGAACTAACAACTTTAAAAGCATAACTATACATATCCTCACTTTCTCATATTATTTCTACGTGGAGAAAGGAGCACAAGAGCGGATAAGAGGAACGAGGCGTTGAGGTATATGGGATGAAAACTAGGCCGGCCTATGGTAGCCATAAGTCGAAACATAGAGAGAGAGAACGGGGATGAGATGGACAACAACACTTTAAACATAAGATGTGTGTAGGACCTCACAAAGAAATCCTATCAAATGGGCTAAAGTGGAAGAACTCACTGTTTTCTAAAAATTGTTCTCTTATCTGCTCCTGTTCTTCTTCTTCCGTTGTCTTCCCAGCTCTTTTCCTCACCAATAAATTCCTTTATACATGATTGAATTTATACCCAGATGCATTTACTTGTCACACACGTGTACCGTTTCAGGGCCAACAGACAGAAATTTCTCACAGGCTTTTCCGTCTCCTTCTCGACAACATTTTATCCGCACGTTAGTTCCCGACCAGTAAGAAAATCAAATACTGATTTTAGCATCATGTAGCTACGCAAAACTCTGTGCATTTTCCCATAGTCTTCTAGGATGAGCATAGCTACATGTGTACCTCCTCCACTCAGGCGTTATCATTGAAACGTTAATTATTGTGACCTTCAATCCAAGTAAGTATCCCAGCTCATTTATATGCAAATAAAAGTACTGTTCAAACTTGACGCCGTTTGTTAGCCCAGGTGTAGGTTATAATTATATGCTCCCCATGCTCACTTTTCACGGCCAGTTCCAACATTCGAGGATAATTGTACGCAGCAGTACATTTAACAAGATTACTTTCCTCTCACAGTGTTCCCCACTCATGTTTTTCCCCATAGTTTCCAAAAATGATTTCCTTGCATTTTCCTGTTTAGAAAGGGTTTCCGAGTTCAAGAGAGAAAAGGAGGACAGAGAGCTACAAGAATGCACATTACGAACACACAAACGCAATTCCCACGTCTAACGTCAACGATCACACAGTATATACACAAATATAGAGAGAGAAATGGAACGAGGGAATATTCCGGAGACACAGATGAGTGTGCAGAAATACATTTGAGCAGATTTATTGAGAGAAAGTAGAAGAAGTGTGAAGAAAAAAGAGAAAGCAAAGAAGTAGTATAGAAGGAGAAACCATGACCAATATTTTACACCTATATGGAGAAATTTTCTTGGATATATTGCGAGCAAGAGAGAGAGAGACAGCGACAGAGTAAGACACCGAGAGAGAGAGTGATACAGACAGACATACACAATTATAATTATTATAAGTACATATCCCGTGAATAAGTTCTTACTCTAGCTGGGCCCTATGACGACGAAGAAGGAAAATCGTTTCCGTCAAATGCAGCAGAACATAAATCATAAATCCGATTTGTTACTCTCCACTTATTCCATCAATACAGAGACCCACACTTAAGAAATGTTACACACACATCTCTCGCACACAAAGACAGACCCCCGTTAACATCATCTAGCACAAAACATAAGTCAAATTCCGTCATGAAAACTTAAAACCATAAGACCCCCTCAAACTTTCGGCTTTAGATGCCGCATGGTTTAACTTCTCGCCAATTCTTGCTCCATTCCTATGATTTTCATACATTGTCCCGCCTACACTCCGCAGTAGTTTCATATATTGTAGTATCAATAGTATTATCAAATAGCTTGGAAATAGTCACATCTCCAAGTAACAGGCGAGAGAATATAACACGGAGACGAAGAGTCACATGAGAGGACAAAGACATGCAATAATTATCACTTGTTCTTTCCCCCATCCAAACTTTTGATTTACGTGTGGCAATACTAATTTCATTTTTCTCTCACTCACCCATACCATGCACTACTAGCAGCTACAATTCATCAAGGAATGGCAGACCCAAATGTCCCAAGGACTTGTCAAGTTAGCAGCAGCCAAAACTTTCACTTTCGTAACCCCTATGATAGCTACTCCCTATGTTACTTAATATACCTAGCTCCCCTTTGATCCGCAGTCTGGCTCAATGAGTCCTTTTTCTTCGTCTTGTGATGACGATGATGAAGATGATGATGACGACGACGATGATGAAGGGGAAAAGAGTAAGTCCATGAATCTACTCCGACTCGAGTAATTTGTAAGAAAATTTTTTTCTCTCTACTCTCTCTCTCTCTCTCTCCTCCTTATCATCTGACGTTCAGTTGAACAAATTAAGTTTCCGCAGACTGACTTGATCATTGCATGGGATGGAATAGGAGCAGGAGAGAGGAAGAGAGAGCAGAGGCTACTACTTCTCCTGCATCCTGATGATGAAGATGATGCTGATGCCCACAAGTGCATACACGTCCAAACCACAGACTTTTCTCCGCTAACCAATTCCAGTTACAAACATAGCCATAATAATAACATTCCCTTCTCTCCTCTTATTTGCCCTGCAGTTAGGAAAACTGAACCTACCACATGGCCTTCTTCCAATGAATACACCTTCTAACATAGTTATATAATTATTATACTTTGTGTACAATGCAATGCAAGGCATAGTAATTCCGAATGGACGTGGATGTAATGGAAACTGCTGCTGCTGCTGGAGAAACAGAGAATCATCCTTTCAGAGTAGTACTAACAACTACTACAACGATAACCATCAACAAGTTTCCATTTCACTCACAGTTAGTTCTTCCTCATCCTGTCTATCCATCTCACCGTTCATTCTTATTTATATTCCCTTTCTTCTTTCTCCTTCAAAACTATTGATTCATCATCATCAACATCATCCTCTTGAAAAGTACAATGAACAAGTTAAATCAAGGGGAGAGAGGGAGAGAGATGATATTACAGAAAACTGACCAAGTCATCCATAAAACTAACTATTGTTATTTACGATGTGGGCAGTATACTAATAATTGTATTATTATTTCAAGCAGCCTATACCCTCAACTCAGCATTCCAATAATAACAATGGTACCACATCAAAGAAAATAACATTGGTTTTAATATTACTGCGGAAGGACTGGTGGCTGCTACAGTCAAGTTTTACGGGAGGTTTGAGAGCGTTTAACCAAAAATATATTAAATGACTCGACGGAGGATTAAATTTAAAAGGTTAGACACTGCCATCGCCACAGAGCAGACTGATCCTACATCATGGAAGAGAAGCGTTAGGGTTGTGGAAGTGGAGCAGAAAATAGGCTTTTATGGAGGAAATGTATGGTAATATAGGTCCATCCCTCTGTTATACTTTGTATACTTATTAATGCGAGCATCTCTCATGTGTGAGATGATGAGGAGTAAAAGGGAGAAGTGAGTAAGAGAGAGAAAGAAAGAGAGCTTTCCACCAATCCCAAAGAACCGAAGGAAAGAGAAAAGCTTTGCGGTAACATGTTACAAAGAAGATTCCATGCCACTTTTGAGCTCTATACGCTGCTGTTGGAAATCCTTTCAACGGTTAAGAACCATATTTTCCATTCTCCATGAATCCTTCTCGTCCTTCTCCTCATATTCCCTTCTCATCTTTCTACTCCAAATTTCTCTTTTGTTTCTCTATTTTACACAAAAAAATGGATCCAGCATCCAATTATTAGTTTTTTCACTATACCCAATGTGCTACTTGAAATGAATTCTCAATTATTCCAATCAATTCCATCTGTTAATGGTTCAATTCTTATGGCGGCAGTACGTAGTAGTTGAACAACTCTATAGGTCGGCAGTCCTTTCTCTTTCTCCCTTTTAGCTCCCTTTTTCCTTACTTTTTTTTGTCATCATTTTATAAAATATAATGCCCTGCACTAATGACGTGATTACCTTTTGAGCTACATAAAAAACTTATCAAGGCCTTTAAACTTTGGGAGTGAAAGTACACGTCTTTACTTTGGTCCGTCGCTACTTTTTTTATTTTATTCGTAAGGAACTCCATAGTTTTATTGTTATTATTATGTAGATCCCTGGAAAGGGGTCAGACACGCATGGAGAGGAATAATGCTTGAGATTTCTCCTACATAACGGTTGACAGTCGGGCGCCATTTGGATCGAGGTCATACTATTTGCTGAGTACTGTGGTTCTTTTAGTGTCACACTTACCAAGGAACTAAGTTAGTGACGGGGACAGAGAGAGAGAGACGGAGAAAGATTGAAGACATAATACGCACAAGAATACAAACACACTTACTACAGGATCTTGTGTATAAATGAAAACTCCTTTCTCTCATTGCTCCAGTTTTTGCGGTATCATTTGGAACGATCCATGGTTGAATCTATCCTAATCCCCCCTCTTTCCTTCCCGCTTTCATTACATTTCAACTTGACTTGTCACTGTGCTCCCTTTCATCCCTTCACAAAGTCGTGGAATCTGGGAGAAAATCCTTCGATGGGCGGCAAGTGATTAGGAGGAAATTTATTGCTATAAAAACAACTCGACGCATAATAATATTGGTAGTGGAAAAAAGCAAAGTACGTATGTACACGCGGGACAATGCTACGCGTGCATTTTTCCCCCACACGAAATGGCATAATGTACTACAAGGCTTTCATCCAAATAGCTCCTTGCCAATTTTTTTAACAAATAGCTCAAGCCAACCTTTGGCGTGGAAATAAATGGATAACACTAAAACTAAAAAGTTTATCCCGAATTTCTCAACTATTGACCGGGAGTTTCCCCTGTTTGGTTTCAGTCCAAAAGAATTCTAAATTGAGCATTTTACGCAGAGGAGAAGTACGTAATAAGCCATAGGTTATGGAGAGACATTAGCTGCTACTGCTGTTTAATAATTTGAGCAGAAAAACAAAGGAGAGCCGGCTGTAGTTGATAAGAGGACATTAAATCACCAGTAACCGCAATATTATTAAGTTTATCGAAATTCTCAGCCCAGACCAAGTGGAAGGGCCAATATGGATGCTCTTCACACTATATAACCGTGCAATTATTTCTGGCCCCAATAATAATGCTATTAATGTAGACCACAATTTATATGGAGCTTTCCTCCCCATGACTTTCCCTAGGCATCCTTCACATATTGTCCTATTTATACTATATATATGTACACACACACGCAGACATAATTTCCCCTTAGGACTGACTCTCCACATGACAAACAATTAGCTGATGACAGAGCAGTCATGTTCGTAGTCGTCGTCGTCACCATCATCATCATCATCATCATCGTCAGCACCACCACCACCACTTTGTGTGCTCAAAGGTACATATGTTCACTAATACATGAGTTTACCAATAGTAATTAATAACAAGTTTTTTTATCACTTATATATTTACTGGAAAATCAAGTGATTGAAGTTAATTAATTGTAATGAAAACAACAGCTGATAATAATTGATGATAGACAGGCTTACATGCTTTGAGAAAGGAACTTGGAGAGGGCAAGCTTGGATAAGCTGTGACTTTTAAGGCCTCCAAACATGGTGACGGAAAATATGGCTCTCTCAAGAAGATAACCAATAGTAATAAGAAAGAATGCACATTTATGGGAAAGTGAGAGAGTGTAAAAGGGGAGAACTGTTGATTTTCGTGGTGAATTGACTTCCCACAAGAACACGAAGAAGAAGAAGAAGAAGAAGAAGGAGAAAGCTAGAATCACTCAACTTTTGTCACATAATTGAACTTGGAAACTATAGTAATTTTTTTTCTGTACGGACTTTATTATACGATCAGTAAGAAGGATTGCTCCTTTTTTGGATTGTGGCCCTTAGTCAGGGCTGATGCAATATTCACAACGATAACTGATGATGACACACTGATACTTTCCTGATGGACACTGTTTTGTAGTAGTAGTTTTTTAACTTGTAGTGAGACTGGGATGACCAAGAATGTCATACTACTTGTTGGTGCATTAGAAGGAGAGGAACAAAAACACTGCCGGAGGAGGGTTATTTAAGTATAACTTCACTTCTGGAGTATCATAGGGGGAATGCGAGATGTTGGGTTGGGGAATTGGGCATATATAACGCAGAGAGAGAGCGAGTAGCAGGAGATGAAACCTCTCTACCATACGTTCGTTCGTTCGTTTACATCCACACGATGGGTAAAATCAATAAAAGGAAGGTTAGGAGCAACTGTATAACTTGGTCTTCGCCTTCTTTTGCGTATATATTTTATCTTTGAGTGTGTGGTAAATATGAGGACTCAAGTGCATGTGTGTTCTCCTCTGTACATGTAGCTATGTGTGACTTAAGTCTGTGAAGATATTTTGACTATCTGGAAGATTGTAGAATTTTTTGGCGATACCACACCTGGCTCGCATCAGAATCTTTACTAAGCATTGTATTTGCAAGTTGTTGCCCTATCTTCAGTCCCTCATGGTCTCACGAGTGACATGCAGGAGGAAGAGAGGGCTCCAAAGACGCACGCTCTCTGCTGCCAAAAGGTTCTGCAACTTACACTACTACTACTACTAGTGCTCCTACTACTAGTCCGATTACTACGACCACTACCAGTTTCGAGTAAACGGTAGCGGTTCTTTACCACTGCTTCTTCCTTCTCCTCTCTCTCTCTCCTCCAGTTTAAAATAGAGCCAAATAACATTCCTTTTTAGTAAGTTATACACTCAGACGGCTGCTATGCTTGTTCTTAAGGGCTCGTTCTGTGAGACCGTCCGTGCCGGCAGGAGGGATAGGTATAGGATACGTTAGGGCCCTGGTAGTTCTTTTGAGTGAAAAGACTCAGGAGAAGGACGTGCTATACGAGATAGCATTATTATTGCAGAGGAAGACAAACGAGGAGAGAAAACTTGCTAAATTCTTTTCCACACCTTCTACTCTTTGGCTGCTCTGCATTCATTAATTATGACGTCAATGATAAACGTCTCGTATTATTCTCCTAATACTCAGATGGCGCCTTCAAGCATTAATCCTCATTCACAATCTGCATTCAATTTTTACTCTGCGCCACTTCACATACATACATGATGGGGAAGGGGAAGTAGAAGAAGAAGAAGACGGCGAAAGTGAGAAGGTGTATATTTCCTTGCTGCATCATATCTGCAGTTTTCTCTGTAGCATTTTCTTCTTCTTCCTTCTTAAGCCAGTACTGGTGAGGAGTGGAGAGGGACAGAGAGTGAGAGAAAGCTGAGAAGAACATTTCCCACTCTCACTTTCTGTCCTATAGAATTTTAAGCTAGCTCACACTACTACTGGCAATAAAGCAAGTTTCTTGGTCTATATACATTTTCTCTCAACGGTAGCTAATCTAAAGTGACTGCGGTAGATAAATTTCCCCACAAAGTGCCGCTTTCCTCTTCCATGACTTGCACATGACCCGTCCTCATACATAGCTATGTATTTCTGGCTCTGATTCATATGACAGTTTCTGTATTTAGAAGATGCTCCACGCAGGGGTAGCAGTAGCTAGACATTTCCATCTGCAGACGTGGCATTGACTAACAGCGGAAGAAAAGGTGGCTTCGAAGGTAATCCGGTGGGAGAGGAGCATGTATCTGTGAAATATAGTATTTTACATGGTACAACAAATTTCCATGTCCTTGCCTATATTACTATTGTTGAGCTGAGCAGAAAAATGTAATATGTGGACTATTTCCTCTAGCTGGAATAACTTTTACATTTCCTTCCAAATTTTCCCTAAGATTTTTCCGGGCTTTCCGCCCTTCCCTTCTGTCATTGTACGTTCGATCTTCCGGATGTAATACATATAATGATGAACTGTTGCGAATATCAGCTTAGACTCCCCATCATAGCCAACGTTCCTCACGTAGGGCTGCCTCACAACGTTAGCAGCACGAAAGACCCATGAAGATGAGCGTCATGCTAAGATATGGAAAAACTTATGAGGAACATTAGTAGCTAGCATTTTAGTTATATACAAGTCATTAGGATTTCTTTTTATCGAAAGGCGAGAGACAGTAAGGCAGAAATATAGGAAGAGATTTGTGGCTTTCCTTTTGGCATAGCAAACACAAATCTTTATAAGTTTCCGCAGTAGCAGTTCTCTCCTTCTCGTACATACATTCCCCGTCTCATAATTATTATTCAGGATGAATGCATCGTCCATGGTGGGAGAAAAGACGGGCTTTCTATGCTGCGTTTCGAGAGATGCGGAGCGTGTTCAGAAGTGGAAGAAGAAGGAACGTTTGATGTAATCAGTGTCTATATTTCTTCGTACAGTCTTGTAGTGCTAATTGGAAATTATGTAGTTAAGCCAGCGAAATAATCGGCATTTCATTAAGGACTTGTTATTTAAGCAGTCTCATGATGATGCTATACATGAAACTAATAATTCTTCCACAGAGACTTATGTATGTGGAAGTATGTAAGAGATATGATAAGGGGTGAAACATAATAAACGGAAGGAAATGTATGGAACTGATGAAGACACTAGCTATATATAGTAGTCTGCTACAGTGAAGAGAAACGACTGGGAAAAGATACTCTGCTCAACTCATGCAAATAAATAATCCGTCTCCCTATATTCTTCCTAAGCTTCTCCGTCGCACATTAGCTGCTGTCCTTTCTCTTGCTGCTGTCACACCGATGCATTGTCATCATGGTGGAGCAAGATGGGCTAAACACTTTGCCGCGCCTTTCCTCAGCCCGCCGCCTATGTGCCATATGCATGTTTTCCAACCTCTTGCCCATCTTTCATTATCTTCCTCACCATGGCACAACCAGTCATGTATCCCACCACTACTACGTCCTCATCTCCAGCTACATCATGATGATGGCACTTCTCTCAATTACCATTTCCCCCACAAATAATAACGACACACTTATACACCAGACTCTTGAGTATTAACAATTATGATCATCACCGTGGTCCTCATGATTGTCACTGGGACTCGCATTAAAGGAAAAATGCATCCACTTCCACACACATGTGGGGAAAGTATCATTGGAAAGAATGTATGCAGCCGTACTATACGACATTTACTCGTGCTGCAGTTGTTTTCACAAGATCAGGTAAACTTCCACATGTTTTTTCCTGGATGGACATAAATGTCACGTACGTGTGTTTTTGTGTCTTTCCATGTGTGTGTATACATAAACTGAGGGCTCATCTGTGCCACAGGTAATATGTGTGTTTTCCTTAGCATAATGCCTGTCTTGGGACCATAGTGGGTGTACGAGAAGGAGGATGATGCACTTGTTGGAAGCATGTGAGAGTTAAAGTAGAATGGACAAGGTTAGTTGGTGCTGTTTTTGCTGTTGTATAGACACAGCTGTTATATTCAAGACTCATACTAGAGTCATTATTGCTCATCATTTGAAATTTTCTTTATCAAGGGCTCTCGTCATACTAAAAGGGTATGGAGAGGCAATGGCTGTACATAATGATAGGACACCGCGGAGGAACAAATAGACCTGAGGAGTGCTCAACATGTGACGTTTAATCAATATTCTGGCCTTCCCAACCCTGGAAAGCCTTCATGTAAAATACAAAAGAGATAGAGGTATTATTATAGTACACCTACATAAACTCTAATGTACTCTAAAAAACTTGCCCATTCTCTTACTCATCCTCGTCTCATATCAATTTAATTTTCCGCTCTCTCTCTCCCTCTCCGTCTCTGCCTTTCCCGACGTGTCTTCCCTTCTTTTTTAAACGCAGCAACAGCAGCAACCTGCTGGTTCAGTATGGACATAATAAATATATTGCCGTAATTGCACCCGCCGTCCACTATAATTTTACATGTTCGGCTGTTTTTCAATCTGCATGCAAAACATTGATGGTAGAAACCCTCACGACCACAGGGTCGACCTTGTTGGAAACGGTCGACTGTACAAAATTGCTCTTGGTCCATAGAACTACAGTTATATACGCACAATTAGTATGATTTAGCATCCAAAATCATCCCTGACTCAGTAGTTCAGTGAGAAATTAACTCTTTTTGTGCATTTCTATAAATTCCCCTCTCCGTCCGCCACCAGTAATTGCATCACACTAACTGTCCCCTTCATCTATTAAACTACTGAGCCACTAATCCAAAAGCGACAGGCGAGCTAAACGTGTTCTTTGGTTTAAATCTGCTAATGTTATAACGGGATTTGATTAAAACTGGCTAAAGCAAGAATTCATTTACATTAGAACAAATTTTACTTTCAGTTTAGCCTTCTATACATGTCAAGTTTTAAAACTAATTGGATTAGTGAGTGTAGTTCAGCCGATTCGTCACAGGAATACATGTGTTCAATACTGCAAAATTAACAAGTTATTCGCCTCAGACAACATGTAAGCTTGTGGTGGTGTTTTTGTGCCCTTTGAATGTTAGTTCAGGTGGAAGATTAGGTCTGGAGGCTAGGTATATTATTACACTACTGAGGAGCTATCTCATCATGACAGTTGGGAGAATACTGTTTGTGCTGGGGTCAAACATTTGTGCTTGCAAATGGTCCTAGAAGTCGCCTTGGGATGGGAAATGTGCATGCTTAGCAATTGCTATTAAAATGACAATTGAGAAGCAGCATTGGGTTCGTACACATGTTCTGTCCTTGTGCTTATTAGACACATTGCTAGATGATCTGGCCATATGCTGAGAAATCAGGTCTTTTGGACAATGACGTTCTACTTAATAGATCAAACTAGGAAATCTCTCTTGGTTGTTAGAACCAATTCCTTTCACTATTACTTGTTACTTGGTATTTGGTATCTATACAAGCTTGTTAGTTCCAACCTTGTGATAGCATCAAGTTGCTCAACGAGTGGGGATACTGCTGAAATTGCATCTCACCAAAAAACTTGGATTTTCTCCTTCTCTGTCTCTCTTTCTCGTCTTTCAGATCATACCTATAGCTAATACTTTCCAATACTACGGACTATAATCCTTCACAAGATTGGGAGAGGATCCAATGCTTTTTTGCCTATACCTTGGATGCGCGTTAGTATAGCGAGTACTCAGAATTTATAATGCACAGGAAAAGAAATTCCACTGGCAGGATCCGAATTACCGTCTCTCGTTGGTAAAGTTGTGTTAAATCTGTTTTACAACCAAATAAAATATCGCTGACAAGTATTTCTCTTTGTATGCTACTACAGACGTAGATCGTAGTGAGTGGGGGAGATGGGCCAGAGAGAAAGAACAAGGGATTATTTTACGGCCAAATCTGAGTTCGGTAGTGAGTCTTTTGGTTGCCACACATAGCAATAATATGGAGCCATATAAACACTTAATCATGATTCTCCTGCTGTGCTCTCTCCTCCTGCTGGCACTCTTCTTCGCTTAGGCGGGACAACATCATGTTTCCTTGGTCAGAGAGCTCCGAAATACATTAATTTCCCCCTGTCCTTTAGATTGTTGCCATGACTGGACATACATTTACACTTTGATTTAGTTCCAATCAACCTTCCAAACTCTAATTTTGGCCTTCCTAAAGATTCACAGCTGAGCAACTAAATGCAGTAGCTAGTGTCTCGCGCTAATAATAGCCGTGTGCAGAAGGGAACATTTCCGTTGCAACTATGATGTGTCGCACGTTTACGTAGCAAAAAGTACAGGGAGAGGTGAAATATGAGCGAAATTGCATGAATTTTTCATGTAATATAATTCACAGACCATTTCTGTGGCGGTAAAGGAATCAATTTGACGGTATAATGACGATTCCGAGCGATTACCCTCAAGTAGTTCCATTGCTGGTTACAGGAGCAATTTCAGGACGGTATGTATGCGGTAAAGAGTGCAATGGAAAAGTGTGTGTAGTACTTGGTGGTGGTTTGTCTGCATCAGATGATGATAATGATGACGAAAAGGTATGACGAGGACTGTGTTCTATCGAGTCACCTGCGGTATGCCATCAACCTTATGGAATGAAATGCTCGTCTTGCTGGGCCCATCTGGAACGTAATATTGTGGGAGAAAAGGCGGATTTATTGTGCATTCCCCCCTCACGCACACACGTACACATACATGCGCTAACATTGTATGCCTAACAATGACTTGGCAAGCAAATCATTAGTCGAATACAAGCTTGCATACTTCCCACGGCGATCGTCCAATTAAGAAAAAGGAACGCATGAATTTGTTTCATTGAACTGCATGTGTGTGTGTACATAAAGAATCATATAGGAAGACAGAAAAGGAAGTAACGTATTGGTCCTAGTGGGATTTTACTACTACTAAACGTTCTCCTTGTTATCATCATCAGGTTGAGCAATAGAAATCCTTTGTTTACTCAGCCTAGTCAATAATCCTCAACATTGGAACGTCATGTAGGAAAGTCGACTGCTACATTCGCCAAGTGGTCCCTTCAACTTTGAGTGGAGGGATGGCGGGCAAGCTTATATATGTATACAAGTGTACAGCAGGATGAAACCTACGCGATGAGACAGAGAATCTAACGGTGCCTTCAAACACACCAGGAGTCTCCTACCCAGCCCCGCCGATACACAGAAATTTCCGAAGAGGCGGCGGAACATGTGGACCAGGAGCCACGAGAGAGAGAGAGAGAAAGCATAGGAAGTAAGACAGAGAAGTATAGGAGTCGTCATCATTTTTCTACTTATACATGGAGTAAGAGAAAGGGAGATGGGGAGGAAGAGACAGAAGAAGTGTAAGATAGGGAAAGAAGGAGAGAAAGCAAAGCTAGAATCCCGGGCAGGCTGGGGAGTAACAAGGGACACAACAGCAGGAGCAGCTAGGATATATTTGCAGAGCCCGCAAGCGCGATGTACCAATCGATAGGCTCCCCAAGCGTTCATAATTGAGATGTTCTGCTTGGTCCTAGTGGAATAGTCATCCTTTATTGGAGCACATTGCAAGCCTCACTATACACCGGGCCCTCAACCCTTTCTGTCTCTCTCTCTCCTTTTCTTTTCCAAAAATTAAATGCAGCACCTTATTATTCTCATTCATCCTTTTCATTAAATGACTGACCATGCATCTACACACATGTAGTCTCCATTCAGGAGTCAAATTGTTTTCCAATTTCAATAAGTCCTCTTATCTTCAACAACCAATTCATGGTGAAAGGGCTCATGGAGATCCAACTAGCTATACAGCGGGATCTTCCCTTCCGTATAACTATAAACCATCAGAGCCCACCCTCTCATTGTGCACTTCGGCGTAAGGCATTCAAGTGGCATTGGAACGTACTACTGCGTGGAATGACTGTTGCTCGCTCCTTCTTTCGGGTCATTTCTGAACAGAATGTTTCCTTGGAATTTTCTGAACGACACTTTTACTCGACCCTGTCCTCGAAGAGACTTGCAGGTGAACGGTCTCCTGCATAGCTTTGAAAGCTCTTCTTTTTCTTCCTGCCTCCCGCTCTATGTTACAGACAAAGAAATGGGAACAAAGCTGGTTCCCAATTTAACCCTGACTTCCTTTGCTCCAGCTATAGCTCCTACTATCCCGCGGAACAATGCTTCTAGAGCCATTTCAGGAGGAGCAGAAAGAGCCCAAAGGGAATGCAAGAGCTCATGTTTGAAATTTGAGTCTATGATTGCAAGAGTTAGCTCTGTATGGCTCATCCGGTAATCAAAGGATTCTAGATTTGATGGCCCAAAACGGGTCTTTATATGAGTTCACGGCTGTTATTCCTAAAAAAGAGCTAATTCTACTCGCTGAATTTGGCTCAAACGGCAAAACTCGTGTGGATGGGAAAACTGACACCGGAAGATAGAAGGAAAATGGGCTCTTTTATGCAAATCTAAAGCACCGTTCATGTAGAGACATTCCATCTGATTTTGATCACGTAATTCCACTGTGTACGGAACTTTATGTATCCTAAATTTCTACAGCTACAGTTTTTTTGTCCTCTTTCTTTCTTTCTGTCTTCGTTGTGTCCTTCTCTCAACTGCCACCGTCACCACCACGCCAGCAGTATAAGGAATGGAGCAATCTCATACTAATATTAGCCCATCCAAGTTTTCTTAGAATTTTTAATATGGCTACCCATTGATCATTCTAAAGACACCATTATGTGAGGCAATCAAAGCGAAACGCAATCCTTTTGAAGAGGGAAAGAGAGAGAGAGAGAAAAAAAAAGAAAAAAAAATCTCGCAATTCCTCATTCTTCGTCTTCTATTCATCCCTGTCAAAAGTAAAGAATTTTCTGCTGGAATATCTCCTCGTTTTCTTGTTCAATATTTATACACGCTCCCACTCAGAACAGCTCAACTTCATTATCCAGCCCTTAGGTATATCTCTCATCATTATTTTCCATGGGTTTCTTTCTGGACCCTTGGAGCGTTTTCTGCCGTAGCAGTAGCAGCAGCAGCATGAGCAATGCTAAAGTGCAAAACATCCTTCGCCTTTTTTTGCACATGTATGCAAAACTTTGGTGTCTATATAAATATGCGTTTGTACAAGTTACAGCCCTTCTTTGACAGGACTGTGATGTAGAGGAGGTGCATAGCAGTGAAGGCATAAAAAGTTAATTTTATGTGGGAATATTATGTGCTTAAATATTCATTGATAAAACTCTGTGACTACTATTCTAATACATTGTTCAAGATTTATTATGCTCTTGTTCTATACATATGGAGAAGTCTAGTGGAATTATCATTATAATAATAAAAAAAAGAAATCAAATTCTGCGTTAGGTATAGTATATTGGTTAGCCGGGAGAATGTCGGAGGATCAAATTCATCTATTGGTGTCTCATTTCAGAAGCATCCTGCCTTAAATATTTAATCAACCCATTTACTTCCAATGTCTTGTCTATTAGTCCGAACTCAAACCTTAAATATTTACAAGGTCTCGGATTCTCTCTTGTCCTTACCCACATAATCCTTCCTATCTAAAGGATTCCTCACGCCGTACAGCTGGATTTTGCATGGCCTCATTATTCCTCCCGATCCTTACAATCTAGCTT
>JAQFYD010000569.1:0-17246 GCA_034694225.1 Bourletiella hortensis | reverse complement strand
GGTCACGTTCATGTTGATGCTCGTGGTCACGTTCATGTTGATGCTCGTGGTCACGTTCATGTTGATGCTCGTGGTCATGTTCATGGTCGTGCTCGCTTTCATGGTCATGTGTTGTACTTTGTTCATTTAGGCGAAGATGAGGATGGATTATGTCAGGAAGGGTTCAGGAAATATTACCCTGACGATTATTACCATGCAAAGCGAGAACACGCTATGCCTAAGCGGGAATCCGCTCTGGAGGAAAGTTTGGCTTTGCAAGTAAGCAGACCCCCGGACCCCCCTTGTAAACTGCCAAAGGAAATATTGGGGAATCCTTTGCTTTCGTCAGCGCAGTTGGACGCGCTAGGGCTAATGAGGGACCGCCATCTGAAGCACGTTGCCGGACGTAGATGTGGCTTTCTTCTCAATGATGGGTGTGGAACTGGAAAAACCCGGATCATTGCAGCTGCTATTTTAATGAGCCAAATTGAAGGGCGCAAGATTCATGTATGGGTTTACCCTTCACCCTTTCTCAAGAAGCAATACATGCAAGAATTGAAGGAATTGGGTTACACGGGCAAATTCTATGATTCTGAAAAGATGCTTCGTGAGCCGTCCGTGATTTTTGTAACGTATAATATGTTGCGAGTCACATATAGTCAGATAATTCAACACCTGGGGGATTCATTTGATGGACTGGTGATTATATATTTATACGTATTTTAGCTTGTATTTCATGGGGATAAAAACCTGATGGGAGGAAATTAATTTATATTCTTGACATGTAGATTATATTTGACGAGTGCCACTATGCGAGAAATATATCGATCACGCAAAACGCGGTCATGGCTTTGCAAACCGCACTCCCAGATTCCCGAGTACTGTATTCCAGCGCTACCGCGGGTTCGGATCTTGCAGACTTGGAATATTTGATGCGGCTGGATTTATACGGCGAGTCCTTGCCATTTGAACATTTCAAGGACTTTAAGGATTATGCTAAACAAAGGTGAATATCTTGTCAACGAGTCTTCAAACTCAGTAGTATTTCCTAACACTTTACCATTCTTGCTTCTTTTTAGTGGACTACATGATATGCAGATGTTGGCAATGGAGCTCCGCTACTCTGGCGCATCAATTTCAAGAGCAATTTCTTACCGTGGCTGCCACTTTTTTCTGTTCAATATCGATCTGACACCCGAACAGGCCGCAATCTACAATAGCAGTTGCGCATTATGGCACGACATCTTTCTGTCCGCCAAGGAAAGAGATGATTTGGGCGCTGAGTACTGGAGCTTATTTTACGGAAATCAGCAGCGCTTCTTTCATAACTTGATATCGTCCTTCAAAGTGGATTTTGTAGCTGGCGTAGCTGTGTAAGTTATTCATTTCGTACACCGATGACATCAATATTATAATCTAACATCGACCCTTCTCAAATAGGCAAGCAATTAAGCACCGTGGAGCAAGTGTGGTGATTGGTCTGCAGTCAACAGGAGAGAAATCTTTCGAGCGGAAGGAATCAGTTGGCCGCAAAAATGACGGAAAAATAGTATCAACTTGCGCTGAATCATTGTCACATTTTCTCTCCACGCGTATGGGAAATGACTACGAAGAGAGCCTCCGGCCACGTATAGAGTCCCTGCAACTCCCACCAAATTGTCTGGACCTTTTGAGGTACAAGCTGGAGAAGGAATATCCAGTCGCTGAAGTAAGTTCCTGTTCCGTAGTTTTATACACGAATGGCCTTCCCGTGCTTTAATCTGGGTTAAATTTCAGCTAACGGGACGTACGAGTCGGTATGAGTTTGACTATGACCGTGAGACTCCGTATGCATCGGTCGTTCCGGCGAATAAAATGGAAGACGAAGTGAGAAGGTTCCAAAACGACGAGGCATACGTGGCCATAATTTCCGACGCTGGGTCGGCAGGCATATCGTTGCATGCATCGCCATTGAAAGGAAAGCACCGTCGACCCAGAGTACAGATACTGCTGGAGTTTCCCTGGAGTGCAGAAAAGGCTCTGCAGCAACTTGGTCGAACAAACCGATCAGACCAAGAGACGTACCCATGCTACTACTTAGTAACCACAAAGGTGCCAGGCGAACTTCGTTTCGCCGCTACAGTTTCAGCTCGGGTTAAGAAGCACGGGGCTATAACGTATGGAATAAGTAAATTTCAGGAAGAAGTGCACCTACAAAAATTCGACCTGTTCAATAATAATGGTCGTCAAGCGATGAAACAAACCATATCACACTTTTACAAAAACAGCTCGGAAGTTGCAGAAGCCCTTGAAGTTGTGGGTTTAGGAAATCAGCCGTCCATAGAACAGTTCTTCAACAGGTAAGCTAACTCACGTTGTGGACCTGGTAGCACCGTGTTTCCGTCGTTCTCCAACCTTTTGTTTTTCTAAGGATTCTGGCATTGAACTTGGATATGCAGAAAATTGTGTACGCCCATTTTTTGTCTGGGTTTCGCAAAATCGTGGCAAATTCAATGGATACAAATCTGGTAGAAGATGGCATCATGGGTAAGTGATAGGGCAAGTGCCATGCGTGTAGTCGATTACTTGATCTGGCTTAATTTTTTCTTGTTTGTTCAGTTCTAGACTACGGAGAGGTGAAATTCGTTGGCAAAAAGACGTATGAATTTCCGTGGGGAGAAGGAAGAAAGCGTGTCGAGGAGTACACGCTTCAAAAGCTAGGTAACCGGGATTCCGCTTATATGGCTCGGACTTATGACTTGAAGAATCCACAGTCCGAGTTCGATGGTTACTACCGCGAGATTGTTTCCGGGAAAGTTAAAGGAAGAGTCATCTTTGTCTATGGGGAATGGAGATATACCCCGAGCGGAAGTAGACGGCAGGTGTCATTGAGTCCCCCAAAAGAGTTTTGGAAGCGCGTGGCAGATGAGGAGGGAGCAAAGCTTTGGGATGCGGAAATGATAGGATTGCGAGATCAGTGTCACCACACTTACAGGTTAGTAGTAATAGAGTTTCTAACGTCTTCTAACACGGTTGCTTGCAGTTCTTACGGTCAACTTAAAATTTGCAGGTATGGAAAGTGTGATGCGGATACGTGCACAGCAGGAATGCTCCTCCGAAATTTTGTTGTCTTCCGCGGATGCCTATTCTCTGCCAGAATGTTACCCGATTCTTTTCCTGACTCAAAGAAGGGCAAGGAGATGGGTGCTTGCAACTTAGTCCTGTGTGAATTTGACAACCAAAAGATCGGAGGCTTTGAATTTAGTACGTCTTTGCTGAACGAGTACCAGCGAAAGCTCCTTGATTACGAAATTAATTAGTTGAGGTATAAATGAATGATTTATGTTATGAGAAATTTTGATGAATTGCCCATTATTATTCCATTATTGCAGGATTTTGAAATATTGCCTGTAATTTCTATGAGTCTCACATGTTATTCCTGATACATTATACACTTTGTCAAATAAACAAACGACTAGAAGACTTTTGGTGTAAACATGTATTTCATTCATATGCATATCCGGACGTATATTTGCAAAGACTTCTTTGTACGGCGTCAGTCGCGCTGAAGATGTGCTGGAAGTGAGACGTGCCGTGTCGTCTCTTACGATGGAAACCGAGACCGTATTGGACGGGGTGTTGGTAATTGCGAGTAGCTTGGGTTTTTTCGACCCAGGGCTTAATACAGTGGTAATGAATCCTAGCATGGTGGAGCGTGTGAACAAGACAGAGACCAAGGGATCCAGAATTTTAAAATTTGGGTTACCTGCGTGGAAGATGCATATGTTCAACGTTTGTGAGTTTTCTTGCTACGCTGTCATTTTTCGCGGTTCTGCCTGTGGGCGCGGCCACAGCGATGACTTTGTACATTATTCAGAACTGCGACATGCGTTCAATTGCTCCGCCCATGATAGTGTATCCTTCATGAGTTCTTCTAAGACATATCAAAATTACGTGTCCCAACGAGGCGAGCGTTTTGAAAATCTGGAGCGTGGTCTTCTTATATTCAGAGATGATTACTCCAAATTTTGTGACATGTTCAGCAACGTATTTTCTAGTTCAGTGCGACAGATTGACGAGCAACTGATTGTCCACTTCATGGCGGTGCGGATGGGACAATCGACATTGCTAGAAACCACCATTCCATTGCTAAAGAGGTTTGAGAATGTCGCTGTGTTGGAACTTTTGCTGCACGTGGCAACAGACGCTAGCAAGACGGATTGTGTTGTGCTTTTTAACCGAAGCGTATGTGTGCAATTGCATGGTGAGCCCAAGCATGAGTATTTTCCCGGTTGCATTGCCGGGTTCGGCAATTTTTACTTTGAAAAAGAAGACAATAGATGTCCTGTTCAGTTGTCACTTATAAAGTACTACAGCTCACTCTTTAAGTACATTAATCGAAACACTCCACGTCCATTCGGGTCTAGCAAGTTGGGCCTTTGGGCGTTAAGATTGTGTGTGGGAGACATGTTTCCTAGGTATGATAAGCGTGACATGAATTCTTGCTTTGTACGGGCCAGTGAAGACGTCCGCACAGTTAAACGAACGCTGCAATATTTTAGAACCTTCAAGAACCCTGGGCGGGTGGAAATGATATTGTCAGCACTTCCAAGGGCAGGACAAACCATATTGACAAGAGAAATCTTCAATCTACACAAACTTGAACTAAGAAAGATAATAACATCGAACCCTTTTCACTTCGCTCCAACAGTCGATGTGCACCATCATGTTAAGCAACACGTTAACCCGGCACTACAGAACGTTTGTTCTGCCGTGCAAAAGAAGAACAACAATCAGAACCTGTCATTGTCTGAAATTTTTGACCTTATGGCCTCGGAAGCTATACTTGCATTTTGTCTGTATGGAAGCGCCGTTACAAGAAAAACGATGGAAGGTCACAGCAAGCAGCTGTGCCAATATCTTGGAATTTTAACTGCCAATTACCGTTCCCATAAGAATGACACAAGTACCTTAAACGCATCACCAGCGTTGTCCGAAAATGTATGCGTCGTTTCAGGGAGGTACTCATGCCGTTTCCAGATTTCCCTTATCCGCCGTGCTATTGAGACTTTTAACGTGCCCGAAGTTTTTAGTCTATACCCAGTACTCGAGGCAACATTGAAGAAGGATTACTTCACTGTGGTGGAGCACTTGTGCACACTCGTTGTATATACTGCATTCATTCGCCGAAGCTATGCTGCCACAAGGAGCGTACAAGTAATGCTCAGCACGACCCAAAGTCCAATGCGCGGTACACAGAATATCAACTACATGACCACGAAAAGATTCGTCGAGTTCTTACGTGCGGACAAGGTTGAAAACACCGCGTTGTCATGGATACTAGCTTCCGTACATGAATTCCTTGAAGACAAGAGTGCCGGACTGTGGGCTACATTTCCACGGTCACTTGAGCACAAGCTGAGACAGCATAGAACATACCTAGGCTTTCAAGCTGATCCAAATACCTTTCTTGTAATACTACCCTTTCATCACGTTACCGTTTTTACAACCCGGTTGATTGACGCTTACTTAGCTGCGTTTTCATTGAAGTACAAACGCTCCTCACGAGCAGCACGGAAACTACTAGCTGCTACTTTGAAGTATGTGCACAATAATCAGGATGCGTGCCAAACTGCCGACATCGACTTGGATTTATTCTTGGATCTCTGCAATGATAAGCTACGTGGAACATATGTCCACAGAAGCTGGTCAGCACAAATGGCTTTCATGAACAAGGTCAACCTTATAATTACAAGTTAGAGATATGTGGTGTTGTGTTTTGTTATGGCGTGTGTGGGAAACTTAGAATAAAATTTCGTATATAAAGATTGAAATCGAAGCATACGGCGTCAGTGTTACTCTTGCCTTTTTACTGTTAACATCACAAAGAATACCAGCAGTCATGGCAGGAGCTCGTAAAAGATTTTGTGGTGAGGAAGATGAAACCATCATACAGATCGTAGCCGAGAAAGACAACTACAAGCGTGTGAAAGAAAATGGGTTCTGGGAAGAAGCTGCGAAACACCCTCACCTACTCGGACACCCCCCTCTTTCATGCAGGAACAGGTTTCACCGGCACATTCTCACCAACATAGACCTTTACGATGACGTGCCGGAGAAAGTCAGGAAATTGTCCACGCATGGTACGAACAAAACCCAAGCCACTCTAAAAGCTCTTCGTAAAAGCACATACTATTCGACTGGCGATGACATGAAGATTATCGATTATATAACCAACAAAGGCGGAAGCTGGAAGAGCTTAACGTTTTGGAAGGACTGCGATTTAAAATTAGCTGTTGTAAGTCAAACCGCTTATGCGACCGTTCTTTTTTGTGATGTATATGCGTGTAACGTAAACTTATTCCCTGCAGCCTCGCAGCGCTGACTCACTAAGGGGCCGCGCAAAGTTAATCATGCGCAATCTGTCGAGATACAAGCTGTCAAAGGAGCAACTTGCCTTGTTAGAGACTGCTTCAATACCCAGAACCCGCCAGTCTCGCCTGGAAGATTACATGACCAAGAAAGATTCATCCGAATCGGACGCAGAATCTTCTGCGGACGACGTTGTTGAAATTCGTAGCAGGTAGACTGCCTTCTTATAATCATTGTTAAGTGTATTGTTATTTCTGCATTGAAAACGTCACTTGATGTTGACAGTGACTCCGAGGGTCATGCCGGGAAACCTAAATATTCAAGGCAAGAAAACCAGGAGACGCCGTCTGTTGAGAAAACAGAAACGTAAGAAACCAAACCTCCATAAGTACCTTGTTCTTAGAGTGCGAAGTAAATTATCTCAGTAACACGTTTACAGGAATATGGAGAAAGCTGTGGGGGGTGACGGATTGATGCCCAGTGCTACTACCTCGACGACCAGCGGGAATCCAACGTCAGGGCCGACCAGTTTGACTCCAGTTTACGTCCAGTGTGAGGATACCAGCGGAGAATCTGAGCGTAAATCTGAAGGGGAGCCCCAGTGTGCCAAAAAAAGTCCCAATATTTGTCGTCGGACGGAAACACCCGCCGATGATGTGCAGAAATACATGCTCTTGTTTGAAAAAACAATTGAAAAAATGCGATCCTACAACGGCGGAAACGAAAAAATTGAGCAGACTGTGCTAGCTTCTGTAGAGTAAGGCATTACATAATCTAAGGCACCCACATGATGGCTACGCGCATACGAGTACCTGAAATATATACTATTTGTAGATGCGTCCACGTGATGTATGCCTTGCTCAACCGGCCGGGACAACAATGGTAAGTAATACTGCTTTATAAAATATAATCTGATGCAACTAAACCTCACCATATTTACATTCTTTTAGTGACACTAAAACAAAACTCCAGAATGTAATATCATTCTTGCGTTCTGAGAAAGACTACGAACTCCGTGGAGTGAAGCTGATGATGGAGTAAGTTTTTTATCATATGATACGTACGCGTTAGCAACAAACCATGACAGTGATTTAACATATAATTCGTTATTTATATAGCTCAATTTCTGAGAACTATCGGAAATTTAAGTGTTTGAACAAGATCATACACGAGAAAGAGCTTACATCCTCAGCAGATTTGCAAAACAATTTGCAGACCGATGGCTAGAATATGCATGTGAATCTGAATATCATTTGATTTCAATATGGCGTTGTTATTAGTTAAATTTGCGTTAAACAATAAAAAGTAATAACTTCACAAAGAACCTGTTAGTGATCTGAAACCTGTTGCGAGGACAGCATCAAAATTGTTGTGATACAGAAAGTGCATCAAGTCCCACGTCTTCGCAAAGAGACAATGCATCATTGCAAGGCTACACTAAAACGCATTTTCCATAAACATCAAGTCGCCATAGTTAAGCTGCTGTATGGCTCAACATGTAACTTAGGCAGGGATCCTGATTGTGTTGAAGTGTGGAAAGCGGTACAAGAAGCGCTAGGGGATGACCGGGCGACTGCAATTGGCCCAGAAACCATGTCTGCATACTTCTTCGCAACCGTACTGCCGAACATTCGTCCACCAGTGAACGAATATAGGTCGTTAACACAAGAAGAAAAAGCATTCTGCTGCCAGCTCAAGCTTCGGTACAACTGTGAAGACATTGTTGTCGCAGTGACAGGTGAAAAAAATTATTTCACCCTAACACCTGATCCTCTAACTCCCTGTTCGATAAACGTCATAAAATATCCATTTTAATTGCAGCTGAAGAGGCCGGACGTGCTTCGTCATCAAGATCGGCTCCAAATAACCTGCGCGTTCGTACGTGCTTCGTTATTTTTTGCTTAGTGATTCACAAACTAAAAGTGAATCTGTGGCGTAATGTCGGTGTTATATTTTCCTAGGTGTTAGCCGGCCGTATTCATCTGTGGAGATAGATTCTATCAACTCAATAATAGGCACAACGAAGTGTTGGAATTCCCTTACGTTTTGGAAAGGTGTTATGAAGGAGCCTAAGGTTATATATTCTTACCGAAGTACAACATTTCTTTGTGCTATATGTAAAACTGCATGTTGTATTTTCAGTGGGCGGAGATCTTCGCCAGGCGGACGCCATGCGCACTTCGCTACAAGGCCAGAGCTATATCTCACAAAGCTCTGTAGTTAATGAATTATGTAACGGACAACATTAAAGTGTCGATAAATAAAGCACCACGTGTATAATACTGTTAGTATTCCTCCAACTGTTACCGTAAATTAATTTCCATCGCACGTGTAGTATAGAAATAAAGGAAATGCTTATTGCATATCGACCACGAGGTAATAATCTCCACGTTACAAACATTATCACTCGTACTTTAACACGATTCTGCTTGCAGCGTGGGGCCGTGGAAGCCATCCTCATTCATTTTCTGCTCTGCAGCTGGAGGAAAGCCACATAATGGGTTTGGTAGCTGGAACTACGTGCCAATATCGGATTCATCACTTGTTGCTGAACTACAAGAAGCTTTGCTCGTCCCAACTGGATGCCATAGCGCTTTGCTGTGAACAGCATGAAATAATACATGAAGGAGTGCGAGCTGGATTCTGTTTATGCGACGGCGCTGGTTGTGGAAAGACCCGGACCCTGTGCGGCATTCTCGTAGAAATGTTATTGAAGGAGTCGTGTCCATGCCTTTTTGTCACTGTTAATAATCAGCTGATACGGTTGGCAAAAAATGAATTGGAAACAATGCTACAGGATATCACGGGTAGCCCACGGTTAGCCGACAAAGTCAAGTTTTGCACGTACAGAGGCCTGCCAAACCTCCGATTAAATGGTCAGTGGTGCTCGTCCTTCAACGGTGTAGTAAGTGTAGTGGGATTACGTTTTCGTTACACGTTTAGTGCTCCCAGGACACCGAAGTCTTTTTGTGTAGGTCGTTTTTGATGAATGTCACAAGGCTAAGGATATGACATCCACTTCGTCCAGGTGCGTTGTGAATTTACAGCAGGAGTACCCACTCGCGCGAATAGTGTACTCCACCGGATCGATAGGCTCCGAAATAACATCTCTGAGGTATCTCAGCCGACTTGGCCTTTGGTCCTGTGATGCATCTTTCAAGCAGTTCTGCAAAATAACACAAGCCTGGTATGTGTTTCAATAGCTGTCTATGTTCTAAAATTGAGTGCGAGTGAATTTTCTTGCTATATTTTCAGGGGTGATGCAATGATGGAACTTCTGGCAATCTTTTTGAGAGAAAAGGGCAAATATATATCTCGCACTTTACCCATGGAAGATTGTCCGTTCTTCGTGCATACAGTTACGATTTCAAGAGACGAGCAGCTCTTGTACGACGCCTGCTGTGGGCTATGGAACGACATGGAAGAATACGGTCGTGGAACATGGGGAGGAACTGTTCGAAGACACTTTGAGCGTGAACGACAAAGGTTTTTCTTGTCACTTCTTTGCTGCTTTAAAGTTAAAGCTACTGCAGCCCTAACGCGGTTTGTTTGCTATACTTTAACAGAAGGTGTTACATGCAAACTATTATCCGAATAAGCTTGTACCGGTATTTACAGAGAGGCACTGGCACGCGGCGCCTGTGTAGTGATTGGAATACAGCACACAGGAATGACTGCATTGAGACGGAAAGAGGCTCGACGCGGTAACGACGGACAGATTGCTTCATCATGTGAGGAATGCCTGCGTGAATTTGCTTGCAAATACTTGCTGGCACATGCGGATGAATTGCTGGGCAGGATTGAGGGACTGGGTCTTCCACCTAATGCTGTTGATTATATTGCCGCTGTTCTTGCTGCAGATGGAATAGACGTTGCGGAGGTGAAAAGCATATTTGCTCAACCCATAATTCATCAAGGATTATGATCTGTTTGTGGATCTATTAAAGTGATGTGGTAATGTTGTTGTGCGCAGATGACAGGAAGACGTCGAAAATATGTATATGATACGGTGAAAAGGGCAGCTTCCGTACAACGAAATGTTTCTATACAGGAGAGCATGATTCAGTTCCAGCAAGGTCTAAAGGACGTCGCCATCATTTCAGATGCAGCTTCTGTTGGAATTTCGCTTCATGCGGCGAAAGACATAAACAATCGGAAACGGCGTTTCCATATCTGTTTGGAACTTGCGTGGTCAGCCGAAAAGATTGTGCAGCAGTTTGGAAGATCTAATAGGGGCAACCAGGCACAAACTCCTATATATAACTTTATGACAACAAATGTACCTGGAGAGTTAAGAATAACATCTGCCGCTGCGAAACGAATCGAACAACTGGGGTTGTTAGCATGCGGAAATGCAGGCCTTAGTAATCGCTACCAGTTCGACCAGTTTGACTTATTCCGTGGTATAAACATTGAGAGGTTATTAGCACTCATTCCAGGAAGTGCAGCTTGCGTTTCGCATGTAATGGATAACAAGCCGTTCGAACTATTATTTAACAAGTAAGTGCATTTTTTCAACGTTTAATAAAGACGTCTTTACCTAGACCTGATTTTCAGGATATTGAGCTCCAGCATCCGTGATCAGTGCGATTGGTTTCGGAAACTTGACCTGCAAGCCCCTCACTCGTCTTCTGGCCACAGCAGTTTTGGTAAGGACTTGCAAGG
Source organism: Bourletiella hortensis (assembly GCA_034694225.1). Classification (NCBI taxonomy): domain Eukaryota; kingdom Metazoa; phylum Arthropoda; class Collembola; order Symphypleona; family Bourletiellidae; genus Bourletiella; species Bourletiella hortensis. Next base: position 6,251 of record JAQFYD010000569.1, on the reverse strand, counting down.
ATGATATGATGATTTTATAACAATTTTCGTAGGCCATTTCCTAGGATGCCTTGAGGTACTGCGATCGGAGCCAGTTAGGATGGAGTCAAATCATTTAAATGTTTGCCGAATGCATGTTGCACCACTAGCGGTGCCGTTTCAGAAGCTCTTGCATAACGAATCGCATGGTACCATCGTTAAATTTTTTCGTAACTTGAAGACCCGGATTCCGTATGCAAGCACAACTCTTTGTGTCGTCGGGAAAACCCAATTCCATAGCAAAGGCCAAACGGAAACCGCAACTGGGACTGATTGGGTTGAAGTAACTGCAACAGAAGCGAGGGAGCCCTGGGAATCAGAACGGCATTCATTCCACTGGGATTGCAAGCTTGCTGCAGGATCCCGGTAACGCATATTTTCCGTTTCAGAGATACTTAATCGGTTGATATTTAGGGAGAATAATACAGAGGTTTTTAGACCCAATCCGGGGTTGTGCGCTGTCAACGAGGCCACTGTATATGTGGGCGACGTTTTTCAGTCACTTTTGACGGCGAGCAGGCCATCTGTTGACAAACGTGACAACTTTCGAGTAGTGACATTTGAGGTGGCTAACAATCGTAAGTGGGGCGTCCAGTTTTGTCCCACTAGTGATCCGTTCACAGATAGCATGCGTGGTAAGTAATTTGCTCATTGGCATCTGGACAGTTGGAGAGTAAACACATTTATTCTTAGTAGTATACAACACCGATGGATTTCTTGGAGGGCAGGAGTGAGGGCAGAATGCTGCAACAATTGGTAAGAGAAACTAAATATTATTTGCCAACACATGAATCTTAGGCACGAGACGGTGCAATGACAATATATTTTGAACATCTAGCCCAAAGCACGACCTACAAACCCTTGTACTACGATTCCCAGCAGCTTGACGAACAGCGCCATATTATCTATACTTGAAGAAGCAGGTGCTTGCGGCGACGATAGGATTATGAAGTTGCCAACCAAGCGAGGCAAGATCAGCGACAAGTGTAATGAAGAAATCTACACGTTTTACGCCCGCGAGGAACCAACATCGGTGATAAGACAACTTCATCCAAAAGCTAATCAAGGCATTTCTAATAAACCTTAAACTTGTACAAGATACGATGTAGATGAAAAAAGCTGTATTAAAGATAGAACATAATATAAAAACTTAAGCTTCTTTTGCCGAGCGAGTATCATTTGAATCTTCAGCGGCATCCTACCGGACACTGAACACAATTACAGTTAAGTCCTCGCGTTTTCGTATCGCACATTAGTAATAACATTTCAGTCGTGCAGTAAACTTTTAACCACTTATCATGAATTGGACAAAATTTACCGCCATCAGGAGACTTTCGTCGCGGTTTTCATTACCCCGGCCTATCTTTTGCGATCATTTACTCTAAAGAAAGAACGCAGTGCTCCAGAGAACAGATGGGACAAGCACACGCCATTCTCTCCAAAGTTTTCATCAATGTCTAGCAACATGTATGCTGAGTAGAGCTCGGTGAAGAAATTTGATCCACGAAACTTGCAACGGTGGGTTACCCCATTCCATGTACCGCTGAAATGACCGCGAATTTCCACTCAAAAAAACGTGATGAATACATCCGGCCCTGAACATATAAATGGCTTGCGATTGGGTACAGCTTGTCAGTGTATCTGTACTTTTCCGACGAGGCACACGCAATATCATTTCATGGGAGCCAGTGCGAAAGTACACGCCTGTTTGTTTGTCTACATTTGGACGTCAGCGATTAAGCTACCTACACAGGAATCTAACCCTGTTGTTGTTTGTATAATAGACTAAAATCGCTGTTAGTTTTGCATTGCAAGGTAATCTTTTCTGTAAACATTGGGTGAGTATGGGCCGGTAAGAACAGAGATCCTCACATCATTTCGTTGATATATTTCAGGCGTCACCATGTGCGACCCCAACAAGCAAGAACATGCCGATATCCCCTGTAAAATTGAAGCAACGGATGTGGAGGAACAGGAGGAGATGGGGGTCAACAGCATGCCTTATGGTGACTTCCATACACGGGAGGTGGTATTCTTTACTACCGACCTATTTTCCCCGGGCCATGGCAATGAGACGTGGGAAAAAATTATTAAGGAGGGCCACGTGTTTCGCTGTCATGCTGAGGGGCTATATGAAGTCATATACGGGGAAACGAGTAAGTACTTATGCAGCTATTCTATAAAATAAGAGTGGATTAAAGTGAAAACGAGGTAACACATTGCTCTGTTAGGCCTTCGAACCGGATGGCCAAGGGTTCTGGTGGATGAGGAGTCTCTGTTCCGATCATTTGAAGAGATCAAGGCGCGTACTGAGTTACCACACCTTTTTATGCCGTGTCCATTCACTGAATCGGACCTAAACACATTTTTCGACATTCACGACCTTTCCACGTTCGATGACGCTGCCGGTAATTTTGACGAGGAGAGTGTTATTCTTCCACTTGTTGTTACGCTATACTAAATATGGCTGCACTTGTTTGAATAATAAAACAATTGAGAAAAGTTACTTTGATATCTTCTCGATCATTTAAACCTCATAATCATGTGTATTTAATGGACAGCTTCGTCGGGATTAGGTAGATACATAACGATAGCCAATTTATTGCGTCCTGAGATTTGTCGGAGCATGAGATGCGCTTCAAATCTTTCTTTAGAATTTGTGTGCAAAAAACCTCCACTTCTATCCAAGTCTGTGGCCAATGCTTACACCGCCTACATCGCTGAAACATGCCATTTATATCCAATTGACGCAGTGAATGTTTTCTCAGTGTTCGTTGAGGCGTTGAAGCGTTCGGGTGTTTATCTCTATGAACAGCGTTTTTGATAACATACGGGCTTCCGCATGAGATAAACGTAAAGAGCTGATTATGGGTTCTCATTTGTCCAAACTATTGGACTTCGTGTGTAGTAGCTTATATCGCAGTCAGCCGCTCATCGTCCTAAACTATGAGAAAGCTTCGAAAGATCTGTGTGAACAAGTGTTCAAGAACCCATTGGTAAGTATTCATGAAAGTCAGTGTTACGAGGGTTCTCCAATTTACTGATGTTCTGCACATCTAGATTTTGCAAGCCATTTGCAAACACTTGGATACCATCACCCTGTGTTCTCTATACATTGATCCTATCACTTCGGAATTTAAGAAAGCTGCCCGGAAAGATCTCAAGGCCAGGGAAATAACATTCAAAGCTAGTGTTGGCGTCTCGGTTTGCAGAAAAATGAAAGATTTTCATACGATGATTGCAGAATTGGTTCGTGTTCCAATGGAAGACATTCCTATTGGTCGAATAACGCTTTTACTGGGTGAATCTTTCCATGAGTCCTGCGGAAACGGATTGGATCTGAACGAGTTTGCTCCAGCCAGGCTGCTCCCCAAAACGTTGTATATCTACGGCTTTGACGTCCGTGGCCGACGTCTCCAATCAACGCTTAGCTTGGCCGTGTGCAAGATATTACACGCGAATGCGGAAAACCGTTTTACATTCTTCACGTCCACCCACATAAAGAATTTCATTCTGGATGTCAACGACTCAGGTCAACGTCCCTATGGCAGGATTCTCCTCAAAAGTGAAAGTTATGGCAAATTCTCAACACCGTTATGTTCAAACAATAGAAACGGCGTGTAAGAATACAAAACAGCATCAAATCAGCAAACAAAGTTTCAAATAAACACAATGCTGAAGTTGAAAACCGCTATCTAAATTCATTGGCATTGTGAGGTTAGGTTAGGTTAGGTTAGCTGACAGCACTTTGTCTTTGTCGGACACCCTGTCCATGCCCCCTTATTTTGTGTTGTTATATTGCCTTCTTCACTCAAACTCTGTCTCATTGCCGCTTTGTCGATCGTGGAAGGTGGACGCGTCGAAGGGTAGATTGTGAGGTCTTCCAGAGGTTGCAGTTGTGTTGTGAATACGTTTTTCTTTACACTTGCATTGTCGTTGTTTCAGCTCACGGCTGTTTCGTGTTGGTCGTATAATACCCGCCAAGATGGCGAATCCTCTCTTTCAGGTGGATACAATACGAGAAATATTGTCTTATTTACCAGTACCAGACCTTTTGCAATGTAGATTGGTGAACCGTTTATGGTTGGCTGAAGTCAATTCGTATATGCATGACCATCGGCAAGTGAACCTGATAATTCCGAGGAAGAAAAGTTGCAGCTGCAGTGATGTCCGGGAGTTAAACGAAGTCTTCATGCAAGTGACTAGTGTTCCCTTCAACGGATTTGTCATTGATTTTAAGCGCGTTGCGCTCCATAACTGTGACAAAGGTGTTGTGTACGGTCATCTGCTACAGAAAATGCGTTTGCTGTATCTTTACATAAGAGGCTATTTTCCACCACGCTCCTGTCCTGCATCCAGACTGTCCATTCGGTTTCTTCGAAAAAATCTTGCAAATCTCAAAACTTTGGAGCTGCAGCATTACCCTCAGATGTACGCGACATACTTCGGTCAAGATTGGGTACCCCAGTTACCTTTGTTAAAACAGTTCAACATTAAAGTTATCGGAGAGAACAAGGAATTCGTTGTCAAGGTCCTACGTGGGGCACAAAATTTGAAGATCTTAAGTGGAGTGGCAAAATGTGGAACAATTCGATTATTGCCTCCAGACAAGCACGCACTGATTAAATACGTTATGCTGGGGAACGTACATGAAGATCCAGCGTGGTGGGCTCAATTCAGTGAAGTGGGAGTTAAACTTCATGGAATACGTGTACACCCTTCAGGTGATCAAGAATTATTCTTTAACACATTACGAAAGCTTCTTGAAAGCAGCAAAAAGAGTTTAGTTACTTTGGAACTAAGGGAAGTTTTGTTCGACCTGAATAATTTAGTGGCTGATATGCCAAACTTGAGAAAATTTACAATTACGGCAAATGATATTCCGGATGTTCTCGATTCCCTGCGATCAATCAAGTATGGCTCAGTGCCAGCATTGAAACAAGTCTCAATCGATTACAGTCGTGACATGAACGTAAGGGTGTACGATAGCCCTTTTGCATTGACTCATCCTATGGAAGTGTGCCACAAGTTAAACGTCCTGGATATTGCTTGTGGCTGGCCTGATGTCGATTTAGAGGGGCTTTGCGGCGTGTTCCCGAATGTATCACATCTACTTTTCCGAAAGCGACCACCTCCACGTCTGTATGAAAGACTGTGGGCACTTTGGGCTTGCGTGGAGAGCGTTGAGGTGCACGGCACGGTTCAGATGTTAGAAGATAACTTGGACGCAAAATTCTTGGGAATACACGTGGAGGAAGCGGAAGACCTGCGGGGCATGAGCGAAAAATCACTACAGGGTCTGAACATCGTCACGATGCCGTCAATGCTTACAATGAAAAGTAAGACACTTTTTACTTAATGCAATAAAATATGGCCCCTAATGCATATCAACATTTTCCAGACCTCAAGTCTTTTGTCATAACCATTTCTGGTTACGAAAACTATGGTGGACCTACTGCAAGGAATTGCTTCTTGTCAGAGCTGGCAGGTACCGTAGCGTTCAAGGCAAGGGGAATACAGCTTTCGGTGAACCACAGTAGCGACATGTCAGCACGTGAGTAGATTAGTGGTAAATATTTTGTAAATTCTTCGCATTTGTAATTAATTTTGCTTTTCCATTTCCAGGCCTTAAGCATATGGGGGCGTTTGCAAGGTTAACTGCACTGGAATGGCCCTTCTAATGCTACCATTGCGAACTTTCAGAATGGATTCAGATGACCACTTCTAGTTTCTGGTTATTAATTGAAAAGCCTTTAGCATCTTAATTAACTTGGCTAATTGAATGAGCAAATTGATAAGTATAAACAATAAATAGTGTCCAAAAAAGTATCTTTTTATTTATGTCATGTCATATAAAAGAACCGCCGTTTATTGAGGTTAAAAAATGCAACTGCAGGGCGACACATTATTTAACAAATCAGAATGCTAACAACCGTCCAGGAAGGCATATTTAACCAAAGAGGGGCCGCATGGGACTACAGTGGGGAAGACAATGGTTGGCAGGACATCTCGACGCCAATTAAAACCAAAGATTCGTCATCGTCATTCACCTTCGGCTTCTTCCTCAGGGCATATAGAATTTACGTAGATGAAGGAGCAAATGAAAAACAGATATGACGGCAAATAACATACTAATCTAAGGGACTAAACGAAGGCTAGGTTAGGTTAGGTTAGGTTAGGTTAGGTTAGGTTAGGTTAGGTTAGGTTAGGTTAGGTTAGGTTAGGTTAGGTTA
>JAQFYD010000568.1:0-17263 GCA_034694225.1 Bourletiella hortensis | reverse complement strand
TAACAATGTTACATTGTTGCCGTGGAAATGAACGCAGTTCTGTCCCTTTCCAAGGACAATGTTATAGCTATATGCGGTTCCACGTGGCCGTCAATGGGATTGGGAAATTTGGCTCTACACAGTCTCTCTTATTATTACGGTTCCGGATTATTACGGTTCCGGAAATTTTTCTGATAACAATAACGTGAAAGAAAAGCTGTTACGAGTTGAATGAAACTCATGACGACCTTGACGCTCGCTGTCGGACTGGTTATAACAACAACAACAAAATCCGCCTGTATCGCCATTGGAGGTCATGTATGAGTGAGTCGGGCGGCTGGGATTTTATTCATTGGCTTTTCACGGAGACTATAATAGATCCCCTGATGGTATATTTGCTACCTTTTTAATTGCATTGCCCCAAACACTATTTCCATCGTCGCCGCCGGGATTAACGAGCTCTTCCTTCCTTTCTTTTATTTACCACCTTTCTGACCTTGTGTGCGTCTCCAAGGAGAAAATTGATCCTGAAGACACATGTTCTTTCGTACAAAATTAACTTCAGATACTCTTCAAGTCCATTGTTTCTCAACACGTTTTATCACAATTTACCTTGAATTTCAATAGGTTAATGCAATGTAAATGAATTAAAAATTGGAGGTAATCTTGAGTGTTCTATTCGCATTGATCTTGCGGTCTTCTCACGTGTCATCTGGTTGGATTGAAAGCTTTTACAAATCAATACAGAGAAAAGTGCTTTCTCCTCATCATTTGTACCCATTTCGCTCCAGAGCAGAAGATAGCAATCTTGCCCATTAACTTGCATTCATCTTCGACTGTCGTAACAACTCAGTCTGACTAATTATTGTTAGCCCAGTAGCACACTTGAATTATGAGCGAGAGACCGCGGCGGTGGTTATGGTGAAAGTTGTTGCGAAATGTAATAGAAATCCAGTTATAACTGATATGAACCCTACTAGCTACTGTCTCCCTACATCTCATTTGCGGCGGACAATGAAATTGATTAGTGAAAGGGGGAGCAGACGAGGTAAAATAAAGCTCTTGTTAAATGGAACTTAATTGTATCACCTTGTTTACTTACTTTTAGTCCATACATAGAAAATCATTACTTCCGGACGAATGGACGGAGCAGTAGCTATTTGATAAGTAACAATGTTCGGCCCACACAATAGGCCCCATGTTTTACAAGATTATTATGCGTCATGTGACGAGGCCTTAAAAGCACTTCAGTAGTCCTAGTAGTTTGTTTCTATTACTTTGGAAATAATAATGATTACGATTGTAGGATGGACCACACTAGATGTAACGTTAATAATTATTCCTCCGTCCGTCTTGTACGTCGGAACTTGGTGCAGTGTTAAAGAATCCAGTAGTGAGTTAGGAATAACTTGGTATTGTGTGAAATAAATCAAGCTGGATTTTAGGTCTTCGATGTCGAAAAACAAGTTGAAATTAATTGCTTTCGTTGACTGCAAATACAGGCGATTGTTCTGCTGATTTGCAATAGTTATTATAATTGAGGAACAAGCCAGAGTTTGGAAGTGCAACGGTTCTGTTTGTTGAGAATTTTCAGTTTTTTTTTGCAAATTTGTGAAAATTAATCAAGTGACTAATTTATTAAATTTCAGATTACTTTTGGGACTGAGTTAAAGGGCATTCAAGATGGTCATCAGACTGGTACTTCTGACCGTGAGCTACTGGCTCCTTAGCCCTGCTCTGCTACTGGGAGCTTCTGCTGCTGCTGGAGGAGTAATTATAGAAGAATCCCAGACAGAAGACTACCAAGCTGTATCCCCTGAGGCATTAGAATTAGCCGAATTTGAGAATAGCATTAATGTGACTGAGGACTATGATAGCAGTAACGGCAGCAGCACATTCGATGATTTTCTTGGAGGTGAAAATAGTGGTTATGACCCCGCAAATATAAGCAATTCAAGTGAAGGGACATTTATTCCGTCATATCCCGTCCTTCGGGATCCCCTAACTGTAGTGATTCCAGTGACTTTAGCGTTTATAATTATACTCCTTATTGGTCTCATTGGGAATGTGAGTACGTGTGTGGTAATTGCCAAGAATAATTACATGCACACGGCCACCAACTACTATCTCTTCAGCCTGGCCGTCTCGGATCTTCTACTTTTAATCTCTGGGCTACCTCAAGAGATGTACCTGACCTGGCTCAAGTGGCCGTACATCTTTGGTGAGGCATTTTGTCTCATACGTGGCTTGGCTGCTGAAACCTCAGCAAATGCAACCGTCCTGACAATTACCGCCTTCACGGTTGAAAGATATGTGGCCATATGTCATCCATTACGATCTCATAAGTTGTCCCAACTATCACGCGTCATTACTATCATTCTTCTCATCTGGGTCTTCGCCCTGGCACTTGCTCTCCCACAAGCTGCACAATTTGGCGTCGTCGATGAGGTACGTATAGCTATAATAGACTCATTTTCCCATCCAAACCAAATTCTTTACTTATGGTCCAAGAATCACACATTTTTTTCACACTTGTCCCCCATTTCCTCCTTTATATCTCTTCCTCTCTCTCTCCCTCAGCGTCTCCACTCTACTGCGACGTCAGATTCAAAAATAATTGAGCTTTTTTATGACTCTTTAGCATTTAACCACCATACGTTAGTGATTCCTAATGCTGTCTAAATTGGAAAAAACACGTAGTCTGCGCAGCTCCATTCATTTTCTCTAATGTTCATCCTCTATCTATTTCATTGTGAAAATCCTCTGAGTTCTGTCTTCCGGAAAATATAGCTTTCCTCTCTGTTAGCTCCACATATGGATTTATAGCATGAAAAACTGGTTCTCTACAGAATTCACTCGAAGTGGTGGCCATAGTGAAACTTCAAACCTTGTTTGCAGTACATTAAGAGTTTCGAGGAAAGCTATTTCTGTTTAGTTCGATCACATCATCAACTTCCCCCAGATAGACTCCATATACGCCCACAAGAACGAGTGTCTGTTCAAGTGGTAATAATTGCGAATGAGTGCAATAGTCAGATGCAGGAAATAAATGTTACTTGGATTCGATTTAGTATCATCACGAACGATCCTCTCATCTCAGGCTGCTCCGTATCGTAGGGAACCTCTCTTTTATCTCCATTCCCAGGTTTTTTTTGCAAAAATAGCTATACGCAAAGAGGTTGTTTGCAACGGTAAACATTTCATTATCAGAAGGTCACAATCTCAGTGCCGTTTTGTGGAATTACGAAATTAGCAATGTCCAGAGGCGGCAGTAAAATCCAGTCAATCTCCTCAATAATGTCAACAATACCACCCTGTCAAGCAAGTTAGTTAGAACTACCGCTACAGAGTATCTATTTCCCGTAAACAGGATCCCGTTTAGCAAAATGTGTTTCCTGATGAGGACAGAAATAGCTCTTCCCATCATCCTTATTGCCCTCCAGTGATGTAAGGAAATGCTATAGAAAAGAAGGGAAATTTAAAGCATTTCATCTGTACATTTCGCATGGTGTCAAACGGAGAACTGGAAAGCGTTTGAATCGTCAAAATTGCAATTTCCTTAATTCAAGATGTAATAAGACGAAAAGGCAATAATACAAGGAGCAAAGTACAGTTAAATGGAGTAACTTTACATGAATCTCAGGCTTCTCGGCCCAAGTTCCATGCAACACCTGAGAAGCCATCAGATTCAGTAGTTGATTCACGTAAACAGAAAGGAAAAAAATGGTCGTAAGAGATGGAGTCATCCATCCGGAAGGCAATTCACATCACGTAGTTCTCGCTCTTTAGATGAAAGATCCGTCATTAAAGAATCTCTGGAGGGCATTCAGGACACAATAAAATGGATACCGGAAACCCTTTCGCAACACATTACACGTTGAATGGGAAAAATCATGACAGGATGATGATACATACACTATATCCTACTGTTGTATAACTTTCTCCGCCTGACTTTCTTTGGCATCAATACAATGGCGTCATCCCTTTTGAACCATTCCTCATCCTACGCTACTTTCCTGTGCATTATTGGTACCTCTATCCTGTTCTGTATTATGACTAACTGGAAATATCATTTTTCTTGCCCACAGATCCAGCAGGGCCACGTGGTTATAGAGAAAGCATGGTGTACGATTAAGAGGGAAATAATCCCGTACGCATTTCAAGTCTCCATTTGCGTCTTTTTCGTCATCCCAATGACCATGATCACGGCACTCTATGTCCTCATCGGTCTCAAGCTCCGCAGATCTCGTGGACCCAGTAGGACCAATCATGAGCTCACGGTTGAGCCACGAAACACGAACAGGCATTCCCAAAGTCACGTCATTCGCATGCTAGGTAAGTCACACATGTAGTAGTAATAATAATGTCCATCACATCCCACACGTACTATTTCCTCTCCCAAGACTTTTCACCTCATTTAAGGACAATTTTTGCCAACCTTTAAGTATTCACTCTACGTGAAGAAAATAAAATTGATCATTTTACCCTCCGCCCTGTCCTCCCTTCAGTAACTTGCTACAAAGTTCCCCTTTCAACGTAAATTATATTATCATATGAAAGCTAAAAAGAAACTGGCTGAGTGTCAAGAAAAAAAATCTTTGCATTCAGCCGCGATGACATGTTCAAGGAGCAGAAAATTGAGCTAATGTTCCCCTTTCAGTCTCTCTCACTCGTTACCAATCAGGCAGGACGAGCTATGACTGTCTGTTTGTGTCTTTGGAAATAAAATGTATTTCAATATGAATAGTTACGATTATTGGTTTGATGGCCTTGATAGGATTTCGGCGTCGGTGGTGGGATGATGACGACGTAGGTCTACAGCAGCTTGCTATATTTAAGTGAAGAAGCATATGTGAAGCTACTGTTTAAGCATCATCTACCACCACGACCATCTCCTCACGCAGGGTTTTTCTTTCAATGACTTCCATTTGCTAAATTGAATCATGTTATTGTCATGGATAGTAGCTACTGGGCGGGTGGGTGGATTTTGGATCGTACCCATTGATAACAATGTCAGGTTTATACACTCAGACATCATGGTCCTCTTCTGAATGGACAAGTCCGCTCCCTTTTTCTTTAGGCATCGAGAAAGTATCCATGTGAATGAGGAGAGGAGTGAAAGTGTAATTTTTGGGGGACTAAGGAGCACATCTTTTTCCATTACAAGGCCAATCAGAGGCATAACTGGATTTCATCATGAAAATGAGAGAAACCAAAATAGAATTATAAACCTTTAGCTTCCTAAGGAAAACTCTTAAGACGTTAGGGGCTAAGCACAGTATGGGAGAGTTTTATGGCCGTACGTGAACTCCCTCAATATCTCCAAGGATGAGATTAATCTTCACATTACCTTATCATACGAGAAGATTAAGGCACATGTATGCTCCACGGAGCGAAAATGTCTCATTTCTCCTCCCGATTCTCACGGACTCATCAACGAAGAAGAAGAAGACCCACCCCACAGGATTTGTCGGCGTTTCATTGGAGCACCGTGAAAAGTTTGATTTCATGAATCCCCTTCTTCTTCTACGTCGTAATAATTTTTTCGTTTCCCTCAATGAACCCAAGGCTGTGGAATATGATGAAGGTAGCAGCAAGCTCTGACTGAACATTAAGAGCAGTACTGATGAACTTTGCTCACTCTGCGAGGGCAGATTAAGCCGTAGACTACGACGTCCAGATGACGTTATAACAAAGTAATAATCATATTATCGACTCTTTTGGAAAATTACATCCGGGTTCCGCTACACACTTCCAAATTATAAAGATACGTATTGGCCCGGAGAAGGCGGGTGGGTATATTCCCCAGCTCATACGACGTCATAATGTTGATCAATTATGAAGGGAAAAAAGTATTGGAATGACCTTCCTTTGGTCATTTTCAATTATATGGTCAAACTTGGGAATGACCTGGGATAGAAAGTAAGAAGAGCAAGAGTTCATTCAGGACTGTTTGGGTACATTGCCCCATTAAAGTCATTGGGGAAAAGTCGAGTTATTCTGGAACAAAATCCTCATCCATGGTTTGTGGTAAAAAAGTGGAAAAGTTGTGAGAGTTGTCTCATTGCAGCAATGTGACATTTGGGTCATGTCAGCATTTTAGCCCTTGAATTCACCCTTCTCCTCCATGATGTCATTCCATGTTCGTTTGTGGTTTGTGAGGAAAAAAACTTGAAGTTTTCTTCTCGATCCGAATCCTTGACTTAGCGTAAATGATACTGGCGCTTGTTTTGGGTATCAGTTGACAGAAAGTTGTAGCTACTTCTTGGTGGTCTATGTGTTCATGGCCATGATATTATCCTGGCTGATAGAATGTCAGAGTTTATGATTCTTGAAACTGAGGGGAAAGTAATGGAAAGTTTATCAGGAAGGAGCTAGCTATAAGGAGAAGTAACTCACTGTATTGGCTGAGGACTTTGTATCCCTGTACTTATGCTGCCCCGTGTAACTACCATTTTGTATTTGTGCGGAGGTACATGACTGTACAGGATAGATTGCCACACTGCGGTCGTGAATAGTTTGCTAGTACTACATGTCTCTCCTACATGTTTACTCCACCGCCGCCTACGTCTGCTTCTATACTCCCGCTTTAAAGGTGCTGCTGCAAGTTAGTTGTTGTTGTCTGTGGTTTCAGAATCCTGGCCAAACACTTGATTTTCAAGAGATTCTCAAGTGTGCATAAGAATAGGAACTTTATAGTCTAGCCGGTTCAATTTCCACTTTCCATAGATACACACATGGCAACCTTATAGATTCTATAGCTAAGGATATAAATTTTTCAACAGAATCATGAAAACACTTGCATGCAGGGCCGAAAAGTGGAAGAAGTGGAGAAAGTAGTACACAGAGTCTATGAAGAGGACTGAAATACTTTGTGCATGTCCGTTCATTTTCTTCCGACAATATTTCATGCTGGAGCCGAAATGCTCTGCCGATGTTACCAAAGCTGAGAGTGCGAAAATAAATTATGATTCCTTACCACTAGCTACTGACTACAGCCTTGACTTTCTTACTCCAGAGCTACTTCTCCTGCCTCTTTTGTTGATTCTGTTGCACTGCCCTCTGACTTCACCACCATTAGGAAGCTTAGAATTCAGCAAAATTTTAGACACAAGCCTTGCCATTAATGCAAGTCTTGTTCTCGTTCCATGCTGCTCCCTTAATCCCTCAAGTAGAAGACAATCTCGATGCAGTAAATTGGCCAGACTTGAAGCCTTTCCCCTGCCACAGCCACAATAGCAAGAGGGGATTACGGTTATTATTATTATTTGCATATAGCTATAATAAAACAGAAGGAAAATAAATAATGGCATTGACATACCTACAGAAGAGTATACCGTAGTACTAGTCAATTCAGAGAAGCATTTATCATTGGTTAGAAAGGAAGGGAATGTAAAAGAGTTTGGGATAATTTATGGCCGTTTAGTAGTAGTAGAGAAACAGAAAGGGAGACTCGCTTACTTTAGTTATTGATATAAGAATAAGAAGATCATTGGCACCAGAACATATCTTTTGCTTCCCTTGTCTTTTTATTTTCAGGCGTCGGGAATGATACAGTGTTTCATGCTAAGCAGAAGGAGAGCCGATAGCTGTGGCTGATATGAGTCGTATTTAAATTTGGCACAAACTAAAACTGTTATCCTTCTTATTTGACAAGTGTCGACGTGGCCTGAGATATAAATATCGATTTTGGCAAGTTTCGTTTTCCTGAGGACAGCTTTATGGCCCTTTATTTTCACTTTACCGGCACAGGAGATAATTTCCATTTAGGAGTCAATACTAGCTACAGGGTGCAGCATATCATGACTGCTGCGTTACATACTGAGAAACCTACGGAGAATCATGTGCTAGCCACGCACGCTAGAGACTACAGAACTGAAAGAAAGCTACACGGTGAGGAATCCAGTACAAGTCGAGACGAGGAAAATCTCGACTTTTTTCTTGAAATAATGACCTGATTATGCATGCACGTGTGAGGATTTTGTACTTCTGGTCCTGAAGGGTTAGCTACTTGCTCGTAGACAAAAGTATGCTGGTGACAATAATAATAATGGAAAGAGCCCATTACTGCGAGGGTAAAATGATCATTGGCATACTTGGAGGGATGTAGAATTGACGATAAATCAGTTACTAATGTATGTGGGATGTTTGAATAAAATTTGCTTACAAATATTTGGACATGTTTTGTACAGTGGCCGTGGTGGTGGCGTTTTTCATTTGCTGGGCTCCATTCCATATTCAAAGATTGATGGCAATTTATTCGGATTTCCTGGGATTACCCTCCTCCCCAGTTATGAGTCTTCTCTACAAGATTATTTTCTACGCGTCCGGTATTCTATACTACGTTGGGACCTGTATCAACCCCATTCTGTACCACATCATGTCCAACAAATTCCGACAGGCCTTCAAGGTAGTTGTCATTCTTCTTAATAAATCATGTATTATTTTATAAAATTTTCCGTAACATTCCCATGCGGTGGTAAGTATTGCATTTGTAAAGGAAGCAGTAAGTATTTTACTAAGAAAATGTCCTGTTTGGGTAGGATACAATGGGTCAATTATTTGGTCGGCCATCCCGCATTCAACATCGAACCTACTCATCAATTTCTCATCACCGATCCAGTCGGATGGGTGTACATCATCATCTCCATCATCCCCATCAAAATCATCATCATCAGCATCACCTTCATCATCCACATCAGAATCATTTTGGAAATCGACTGACGGGGGAAATTATTCATCATCAGGAGACCTGTATCAATTGTCGACATCCTCCTCCCACGTGCTCGTGCCGAGGTAATAGTCACAAGTATGTGAGAACCTATAATTTGGATCAGACCGGAAGTGACCACACGACCGTCTCACTCTTGAGCAGCAGTCCGTCCGACAAAGCTCCCGTCATTGCTCTGGCTTCTTTGGACACAAGGTCTGTCACCTTCTACAACAACAAAAAACTACAACATCCAGCCTCAAATAAAAAATTCCTCAAAGCACCCTCATTAGCCAATTGTCATACTGTAGTTTAGTAACCGTTGTTTCATATCCCTATGTGTTTCTTAGCTTTTTTTTCTCCCTCATCCGGTCATCCGTCTTCGTTACTCACTTTAGGAAGGTCCCAATACTTAATTATTTAATTACGCCATTTTTTTCACTTTTCCTCCGATCTCAATGAAATGCATTTTTTGGCCCTGGCCAAAATAATTGCATTCATAAAGCAACTTTGTATTACAATTGCATGGCCAAAGTTATTCAACTTTTTTTTTAAATTATTTATTTTACAAATAATTATTATTATGATTCATCGTGGAACGATATGATTGTCAGTGCGGACTGTGGGCTCTGTAAAGTATCATCATTTATTTTGCTGCAAGGCTATAGAAGAACACTTTTGGTTGTGCTGATTCATATTATTGATTCTCTTATTATTATTATTATTATTATTATTATTACGTGGGCTGTCGGCGCCTGTTGTTGAATATTCAATTATTATTATTATTATTGTTATTATTGTTATTATTATTATTATTATCACCATCGCCATCTCTGTGAATGCTAATTTTCCCCCCTTCATCATGATCATAGCTGAGCACAAAGAATTTTTGCATAAAGTTACTCAAAATGAAAAGAACGCACCACTCACTAGTACTACTTCCCCCTCCTTTTTACTTATACGCTCTCATCATCCGAATTATAAAGACTTCTGCTATACATAAGCCTGAAAGGGAATTTTTTCAAGTTACGGAACGAAAGCTTATGAATGGAATTTGTATGTATTTTAAGCGTTTTTTCATGTTTTCATTGAATGAGTACATGCCTCTCTATCTCTCTATGTATCTATTGGGCCATTGTATCGAAAATCAGCTTAGTTTGTTCAGGAAAAGTTTTTTGAAAAAGTACAAAAAAGAAGTTCATATAACGAAATCTGTAGATCTGATGCATGGAAGGAAAAAAACCATTTCCATTTCCCTTCCTCTCTGTACCGCCATCCATATACAATTTAGCTAGACATGGCTCAAATAATTTGCTTCACTACAGGCTGTCGTGCAAATGGAATGAACTAAAAGGAATATGAATTTTGTTCAAACGTCATGCAGCAAGGGACCACCAGTGCATCAGCAAGCTGGAGCTGGATCAGGGGCAGCAGCAGCAACAACAACAGCAACACTTAAGTCGGAACAACCATCCGGTCTGAAGGCATTTCTCTCCTTGCGTGGTCGTAACAACAACCGGAATACTAATAAAGAAAATGGAAACTCCAAACTCACACCTCATCCCACCTCCACATCCATCATTACACGTCTGAATGGTAAAAATCCCGGAGGAGGGGCAAAAACTTCATGGAAAAGTCGGATCAGAAGTCCCGGTAGTGGAGATAAATCCACTCGTCAGAAGAACAATGGAAAGATCCTGAATTCAAATGGAGTCCCAGTCACTAGTACTGGTGGCGGTGGTGGAAAAACGACAAAAATGATGCTTATATTGACCAAAGGTAGAAGGAAAAAAGCATCAGAGAATCTCTCATCGGAATCACCAACTATATCCGATTATGTATTTCAACAAGGTGCTACTGGGGCTAATGCATCTGGGAAGGATTCCGCCGCCGCCGGAGTCCCTTGCTCCATTCTGGTTGACTCCCGTAAGAAAACATGTCGGGCCATTAGTCAGACCAGTGTAGACTCTAATAACACAATCAGTAACAGTAGTTTACAGGATTTGGATGAAAGTGAGTACACTGGAGAAGAACTTGCGGGGGTGTTGGCCGAGCTAAAGGAAAGTCTCGAGTCACCCAAAATTATCTAAACTGTTATTCCACACGCACTACTTACTACTGGCAGAAAAAGAAAAACATCTTTTAGCTGTAATTAACTGCTGCTGTACAGTAGCCACTACTACTACATTCAGACTACAGTATCCTTATTATAAATGTCTGTTTCTATAGCCCAATGACAGCCAAGTTCCAACATCATTAGATAATTGCGATGTTGCCCAGTATTTCGAAAATATAGTTGTTGTCGCTGTACTTCTTTACATTAGATTTCTTACCTCGCGTGAGATTTTTTTCGTCTAAACTTATACTACACTCATTCGTTATTAGCGCTAGAACCCGTTAACATGTAAAATGTAACCTAAGATGCTGTATTTTCTTCCTGTGTAACGCTATTTCTGGTAGAAAAGTAACTTCAAAATGTCATCGTCAGTTGTCCGCTATAGAGATTTCAAAATGGATCACGGCGGCCATGTATAATATCTGTCTATGTAATGTGTGTCATTTTATTAGGAATATAACGAAAAAAACATAAGATGATTATATTTTCAGTGGTACAATATATACTTATAATAATAATATGGAAGGGAGATAATTTGCAAGGGAAATCTATAAGGATTGATGTATTTTTCTACTTGTTGCGAATTGATAACTGTATTACCTGTATATAAGCCTGTCTATAGTTAAGGAATTTCCGTTAAATTAAATTAAATACTATAATAGACTATACTCTTCAGTCAGTGTACTATACTCTTTAATAGAAAATAATAATACTGCTTTCGCGAGGGCCTTTCGCAATAGCGGGAAGTATGAAATTATGGTGCGCTGCTCTTGTCTAATACCCGGAAAAGCAACCACCAATGGGAAAGAATACGTATATAATTAAATCTCTCCTGTGTCTATAGAGCCTCATCATCAACATGTAAATCTCTAGTCGATAGAAAATAATTATTCATTGTTATTATTATGATTACAACATGCTGGTGGAAGCAGGACTGTGAAAAAGAAAATTAATAATATTTATTATTAGTAGGAATTCCAGCGGCCAAAATAATTATGGAAATGATTATGATGACAGCAACTTCATCTAATATAGCATGACATTTCCCTTCAGTCTCCTCCGTCTCATTATTATTATGAATGACGATGATTAATGTACATTTACGTCATCTATATACATATGTAAGCTATATGGAATCTAAATGTTATTTAAGCTGCCCGACGACGATGAATCTGTCCTGCCTATAATAATAGTAATATATTGTAAAAATTTTAGTAATTTTTTCCCGATAGACTCAATCTAGCTGTGTTTACTCATTCTTCTATATTGTAACTTACTATGGTAGGGACTTTAAGGTGAAAAACATTTTTTTATTGTCAAGCTGGAACCAAAGGCAATGATGGGCATGATGTGTGATACAGTAAAGGGAATTTGGATCGCCAATTTTTTGTATTATTATGATGAGTCACTCGCAGTTACCATGAAAGGGGGTTAAAATAGGCTTAATTTGGTCAGAATTTCGATAGAAATTTTGAGAAGTGTGAGGAAGGAACTTATAAGAAGCTTAATTGTCTGATTGATGATGATGAAGATGATGTACCTCTCATATATGGAACTTTTTATGTTGATGCTACTATATTGTTATAAAACGAACGGAAATGTCTGTGTTGTGCATTACTATGTGAACTATTATTATTATTAAACGGTGTGTATTTATCTACAAATCATTACGCAATGGATTTATTGACACTGATTGATATGCTGAACGCGAAGGCTCATGTAATTAGTCTGACGTCAAACTTTTGGCTGCACTGGCGATAGCTACTTGATGTTGCGGATTTTACGCCAAGTCGAGGTAAGTCCCAGAGGGCGCTGTGCATTTCGGGTTTGTCGCCGAATTCATGATATTGGTTGCGGGAAAACTGTCTCCGGTGGCAGAACAACTAAAGAACAACATTTCAGGTCGGACAGCGTCACCCTAAGTGAAAATGACTCACTGTTGTTTTTAATTTGAGGCAAGAACAACAACTATTGTACTAATGTACGTCAGTGCTAGATAAAAAGGCTAAAATTCATGAGGGATTGTTACCTGCGCCAAACTGATTGTCAATTCTGACTCATAGAATCCCAATTTAAAGCGTGGTAGACATGTTTAAAACGAGTTCTCAACTACGCTAACATTCATGTTGTACTGATTCACTGGGAAATCCATAGGCAAACGACCAATGGTTTGCAACTTGCAAGCCGTTCCATTCAACACGTTGTATAAAATGCATCAAAGAGTAAAAAGTACTTGACTCTTTATCTCGAAAAATGTAAGCGAAGGTTATTTGAAACATTCTCTATACATCCGCGACAACGCATGCTTTCATCGCAATCACGGGAACGAGAGTTTATCTCTGCCTTATCTATAAGCCAGCTTTTGCAACTGAAAGGGATCATGGTGATAGACATTATTAATGCCTTCATAATGATATCATTACACATCGTCCATGATAATAATCAGACTGCCTGCTTGCTGGCCAAGTTCGGCAAATGGCACCGAAAGCGGAACATAATTTTTTGCTTGTTGAGACCAGCTCCTGCTCATCACTATCGAAGACTGATTAGAACAGCATTATTTTTAGCAAATTCTTCAACCCACTTGGATCCCAATAGTTTATTCCGCACATTCTAGTTACAGTTGTGTCCAGGAAACGTGTGCTTCTTATGGGCCATCAAACAGCAAGTGGACCACGGATTGGTCAAGGTTTAAAGATGGATCTAAGGATATACAAAATATTCCTTTTAGTTTTACTAGCGGGACTTCCCCTCGTGAAAGGTCTGGATTTCATTTGTCGTAGTGTCTAAATTTTGTAAAAAATGTAAGTATTTACAATCCGTTTGCCCATAGGTCAGAGTCAGTTCATTAGAATCGAAGAGTACCCGACGGACAAAGTGACTGTGGATCCTGCTCAGAAATCAATATCCTTTGCGGAAGATTTCACAAATGACGCGGAAACTACGAAGCCCGTTTTGGCAAAAATTTTTGGTCAAGGTATTCATACCACTGTTGATACGATGATGTCGTAATGACATAGACGAATTCGGAATGGTTGTGTGCAAAATGTTCCCTAAATGAAAGCTTTTGCGCAACAGGTAACGTGAGGATACAAGACATGAATCCCCAAGGTCTTAACATCAAGATTACAAACGTCGGTGGAGATCAACTGATAACCTTAGAGCAGCTCATTGACCACGAAAATCTAGCAATTTGTGGAAGTTTGACTGCAAATTACGATTGTCAAATCACTCTATTTGTCGTTGATGATTCAAGCGCGATTCCAGTATTCGTATATATCAACGTTGCCGATGTCAATGATAATGATCCATACGTATGAATCTTCTCTCATTCCGTTAAAATGTATCGTAACTGTACTGCAAGGGCCACCTGATAATTATTGAAATTCCCATTTTAGCTCGTAAATGTTGACAACTGCAAAGCTCCTTCTGTGGACGAAAATAACGTAAGACCGCCTTCCACAAGCTTAATGAAACCATGCGCAGTTTTTAACATTGATCAGCCTTCATAGTAATTTTTGGGGGTTTAGGCCAGCCCGGGATTGTGCACATTTCAGGCTGCGGATCCGGACCGTGGAGTAGACCGAACAGGACTGAAATTTATTCTAAGCGTAAGTTATATTTCCTCTGCTGTTCTCTTTCTGGCCACCGTAAAATTCTTAAGCTCACCCGCGAGCATGTTCTTGATAACACAAGCTCAGTGCAAGCATAGTTCGAACTTTCTCAATCCTAACTGCTAATGGCGTCCTTCTTTGCGTTTCGTTCAGGCACCCGACGCCGAAGACATATTCACTATCAACACTGCTACTGGCGTACTTGATGCATCAAATTTGGCCAACTACGAAGAGAAAACTGTGCACAGTTTGACTGTGAACGTGGAGGTATATTACGTTCAGTATAACCTAAGCCCCATGTGATTCATTGTGTTCCATTATGGGGATATATCAACGGTAGACCCTGAAATCCTACTGATTTTCTTGCAGGATAACGGAGGGCGTAGGTCCGCGAATCCTTACAACTTTTTTGTTAGCGTGAATGACCAGCCCGATCAGCCACCAGTAAGTTCTAGTGAATTCAAACGTTTTGGTATGTCAAGGTCGCAGAAACTAATAGCTCCTCTTTTTACAGAGATGGACGAAACTGGAACTTGTACACTCCCCGGTGGAATCCCGGCAACCGGTAAAGTCAAAATAAATTATAAAACGATGCATACGCTGGTTATGGCTGCTACATTGATTTATTCCTAATAGGGGGAACCAATTACACAAGTGGAAGCAATAGACGGTGACAGAGGCGTAAACAGCTTAATTAGATACGAAATGATAGGTACATGCTGTTCCTCTTGACACAAGATTCTGCGTAACGAGTGAGTCATTGCTCACATTATTGTTGAACTTATTACAGTTGAAGATGGCAAGAACGAGAATGGGCTGGATTACTTCAGCCTTGACGCCGACGGCACCATCAGAGTTGCTCAAAGCTTGGATACCACCGCCATGGTGAACCACAGGCAGACATTAAATTTCCGAGTGACTGTAACGGCCATCGAGCAAGATTCTGTTGGACAAAGCTCTTCTGAGGTCATTTCTGTAACTGCAGTTGATGAAAATGACAAGGAAGTTACAGTGATTAACCCACCGACTGTAACCGCCATTGAAATTCAAGAGACTTACACTGGCGAGCTAAGTGGTACAAGATTTACCGTAAACGACGCAGACACTGTGAGAACCTATTCATTCACTTTCAGTGATTCAGTTTAAACATGTGTTAATCCTCATGTGTGTTTAAATGCTAAGAATCCGATTTACAAACAATACACTACTCGCCTTACCGGTCCGAACGGCGCTGCGCTTGAGCAATATGTACTGGACGCCATTGAGCTTTCTCCAGCGCAAGCTGTTTACAGCGAACAGACTGAGTTCTATCTGTCCATCCGTGGCGGCGTGATTGACTATGACAACACGGATCAATGGCGTAATACAATTGATTTCCAGGTAGCTATAATTTATATTTTTTCCCGTTGGGACAAACTATGGCACCCGCCGACAGCACACAGTTTTGTTCCTTTTAGGTTTTGTTTGAGCAAGATGGAAGGACCTTGCCAGTTCCATTCACAATTAGAATTACAGACGTAAACGATGAAGAGCCTGAATGGCAATTCGAGAGTGGCCAAACATCATTCAGACAAGACGTTGAGGAGAATACCGCCGTTGGAACGCTAGTTATTACCCTAGAAGCCACAGACGACGATTTCACTCCTGCCTTTAGCACTCGAAAGTAATAATCTAAATTTTTTCTTGGTTTTGTTTCGTAAAATTAATCAGGATTTACTGAAGCAATGGCGTATGGGCACAGGTATGCCTTTGACTCGCGTAAGCCGGACTACTTAAGCATTGATGAAGACACAGGAGAAATCAAAATTGCTGGAAAACTTGATTATGAGTTAATTAAAACCGAAACAGTCAGATTAAAGGTCACGGATAATCCAAGCGGGCAACCTACTGAGCAGAATACAAAGTTTGCTGACTTAACCATAATTGTTACGCCGCTGAACGACGAAAAGCCCACGATCTACCTTGTAAGTTTGTCATCGACGAAAAATTTAAAAGTTGTAGCTTTAATTGTTCACTTTTGATAAATTAGAGTGAATCCAGTGTCAGAATCAAGGAGCACACAAAAGACTTAACGCTTCCGGTCACTATCACCGTCGACGATAGAGATGACGACAATATTCTGGAATGTAGTTTACAAGTTGCAAACAGCAATCCTCCTCCGGGTGTGGACAGGTTAGTTTTTACTTTTACCCTTCAGTTATTCAGGGCCCTTTAAACTAAAGATTTCAATAAGCAAATGGCGAACGAAGTGTTCACATCTCTAACAAACCCTTACCCTTTTAGTTGGTTCTTCATTGAACCAGACTGTTCCAGCCGTACCGCTTACATAGAAGTGAGAGGAGATATAGAACGAGAAATTAATGACCAAGCTTTCGAGCGAGTCGACTTAATTATCACCGTCAGGGATCTGAACACCAGTCCAGGTTACGTGGACGACTATGGCAGTGCTAGCGTTCCCTTGGCTGTCGGTACGCACACTCATTACACTTAGTCACTTGCACCACAGAGCTTTCACTCTTGTGTCATTTCTATCCAAAATAATTATGATTCTAGTGATTGAGGATGTAAATGACAACCCTCCTGTGATCGAAATCGATGGTAATGATCTCCGAGTTTTGGAAAAGCCGGATGGAACAGATGAAGAAACAGTACAGCGGAGAAAGGTCGTGGATATTTTTGCTACTGATGATGACTACGATACTGAATTCTGCTTCGAAATCGAGTACGTTGTTTACACTATGTACGAAATACGCTTGAACATTTTCCATTATTATTTAGTGCGTTATTTTTTAGGCAAAGCGAGTTTTCGGCCTGGTTCGAACTTGACGAGGCTGCCCGGTGTAA
>JAQFYD010000567.1:0-17287 GCA_034694225.1 Bourletiella hortensis | reverse complement strand
ATGATTGTTATGTGCAATGGAACGTGAACCTGACTGCTCACAACTTCTTTGGCATTGGCAATTCAACAATTTTAAGTGTACGTCTTGTTCATGTAAATTACTTGATGTAAACTTGTGATGAATTCATGTCAGTGCTAAATCATCATTTGTAGGTGCTGGCTACGGTGGCAACATACTTCATTTTTCTGTTTCAACTCATGATGTCAGAGACGGCCACTGGAAAAGCTGTGACATGAAAATGTTAAACGCAAACTGGTCCGTGCGTAAGAGCTGACGCCTATAAATTGCGCTGAAACTGTTAATTAAATGTGTGCAGCAAATATTTAATAGCAAATAATTCCGTCGCCCATAACTTGCGGCGATAATGGGCACCTAAATCAACAGTTGGTATCAATATTACAGTGAATTATGCAGAGCTTACGTAGTTCACCCAAGTACAAAAGAGCTATCCATTAAAGTTTTTCCACCTGTTGGGCTTCGAACTGTATCAATTCAAACAAATTATGGCCGATTAAACAGTGCAGAAATATAAAATTGTTCGTTTAGTATTTCTAAAGCACTCTTTCATGCAGGCTCGGTGGGTGGCACTATTAATACTGCAATGGGAAATCGCATGTTTACAGCATTGTTAGCAATCCTCGCTATCTTCGGCCTCGTACCGATTTCAAATCCATTTAAACGTGAATCTAGTCATAAATTTAAGTTTTGCAGTTTCATCACGTTCTTTAGCATTTTTTAGGCAGTTTACCCCGTCATTTTCTACGCTGATCTACTTGTTGGCTTTTTGAGCCTCTATCCAGGAACTCTCCTGGCCCATCGATTCATGATAATTACGTCCGTGCCGCTAATGACACTGTGCAATGTATTAATCCGACTTATGGCTATTTGGCATTGTACCAAGACGGTAGACCTTATTCTGGCCTTGAGAAAGGGTTTTCCCCATGCAAAAGTGGCTTCCCAACAGAATATGAAGCTCAAGCGGACCAACAGAGTTTACGTGTTGGTCTACACCCTGAAAGTCGTGGTACAGGGGGCTAAAATGCTGACGGACATTATTTGGAGCGTACAGTCCAAGTCTTATGAAGTTCCTTTGTATACTTTGCCAAATAACGCCTCGATCAGCCGAATAGCAGATTGCTTTGCCTCTTTTTTCATGGCTTCAGCTCTAAATTACGCATTGGGCTTTATTTTGCTTGGTGGAGTGGCATTGTTGAATGCGCAAGAGGAGCTTCATCAGTTGCTGTATGAGAGCTGTTGTAGTCAAAAGCAGGCATTCACGAGGCTGCCTGGTATACGGGAAAATGCTCTATCTGCGACCAAGAGGCCTCATATTCCCGAGGGTTCTAAGCACATGGAAGACGCTGAGATGGATGCAAAACAGGACGTATTCAAGTTCTTCCTTACTTTGAAGAGCCTGTTCCGTGATTATGAGGTCATTGCAGGTTGGTATGCACTGGCTGTGGTAGTTTCTGCTACTGATGTTGTGGTCAACGCTCTAGTGCTTACTGCATTCCGTTGGGACAACTTCACCGGGGGTCTTGGTGATGCCGTAGCGCAGAGCTTGGACCTTCTGATGCTTTCTTTTTTCGGTGAGCACATGAGAGGAGCGGTGAGACCTGTTAATTCCTTTGATTTCGGAAACTTCAATTTATTGGTTGCTTGTGGGATGCTTGGATATGCAGGTCAGGGAAAGTCAGAACATTATCACGGACAGCCTTTTAGCGCAGTATGACGAGGAGCGACGTGGCTGGGACAGGAGATATGAATGCTATTTGCAATGGAATGTGAACCTGACAGCTCATAGCTTCTTTAGCATTGGAAATTCTACGATACTTGAGTGTAAGTTGTTCACGCTGGGCCTAGACTTGTGATGATGAATTCATGCTGAAACTCATTAATGTAGGTGCTGGCTACGGTGGCAACATATTTTATTTTCCTGTTCCAACTTATGGTGTCAGAGAATTCGGATAACACTTTGACTGCTGCAACATCTAATCCGTGAACGAAGTCAATTTAAAGCAATTTGAAACGGAGCTATGGAGAATTTGTGCACTGTCTGTATGAAAGCAACTTTTGTCTTTATCGCCCCAGGAGTCCATCCAAAAGCTCCTTTGAAATTGTAGTTCGACCGACTGTAAGTATGAACACATGCACGTTCCATAAAGGCAGCCTTCCCCATTTCCGTACATGGACTTCAAAGATGAGTGCACAGCAGGGGTCATACACTTCAGAATTTGTTAATTACTTGAAAATGTGATGATAGTACCAAATTATTTGCTCCACGCTGCCTTATGAAATTAAGACATTGACCATGAGCCATGAAAAATATCTCTTAATGAATCTGTAATCCGAAATTTGTTCCCAAAAATAGATACCCGAATCAATAAACATGATTATTTACAGTCAAAAACAAGAGTTAACAACGACTTGGGTTTCATATAAGTACCGCGATTTTATCTATCCAAATCAGTTCACTGCTCTGTTCCAATCCCATCGCAGCAACTTCATTCCTCTTTGAACAGTAATTTCAGTCAAAATTCAGCATGAAAACGGTAAAGATATCAAAATTTTCTTGGCAATTTCAAAATTTTGATGAATTTTGTTCCTCTTATTTCAGTTCGTACTTGTATGTGCGGCAATTATGGCCGTCTCGGGAGCCCCGCATCACGACGGGTCTCAATATTTGTATCCTGGTTACGGCCCGATTTCATCAAGCGATCCCACCCATCCTGCTGCACATATTCTGTCTCATCCCCATATGATCGGTCATCCAGCTGCTGCTCATACACCGGCGCACAGTCCAGCCGGTCACCCTGGTTCTTCTCATGTTTCTGAGCACACTCCAGTGCATCCTCATATCCTTGCACACGGTCATCCGGGATCCATGCACGCTCCGGACCACATTTCAACTCATCCCCATGCCATCACAGGAGGCCATCCAGGTGCCAACCACGTCCCAGTACACACTACACAGGGGCATCCTCAGGTTGTTGCTGCTCATCACATTGCTGCCCATCCCCTGACGCATGTTCATACTCCAGCCCACCCTCATGCCGTTTCTCATGGTGTCTCTTTGGAACACAAGGCGGCACCACACACTCCAGAGCACATCTCTGTGCACGCTCAGGCTACCTATAGATCTGTATACGGACCAGAACATGTGCCAGCCCATCTTCAACCGACTCTTGCGCCTCAAAGTACCCCAGCCCACGTTCCAGCCCATCCTCATCTTGTTTCCGGAGCTCACATGGGAGCAGCACATGTCCCAGCACATCCTCATATTCTGGCCGCTGGTCACCCAGGCGCACCTCACATTCCCGGAGTCAGCATGGCTCATCCAGCTCACATAGCCCATGACCATGAAGTATCTCATCACATTGACGCACACATGAAAGCCGTTCAGCACCACGTGGATGCTCACGAGAGAGCTCACAACGGACAAGCTCACCTCTCAAGCCATTTCCACGCTACGAGGCAAGCAGCCCATGCTCACGCATCAGCTGTCCACGCTGTTGCCTCTGTTCACAAACGTCTTCACCCTGCTACGATTGCTCACATTGCCGGGCCACATGCTGCCGTGCACCACCCTCTGGCTCACCACATCGCCGCTATGGCTGGACATGTTCAAGCTCCTCACGTTCCTGAAGCAGGAAAGCCCCCGCATGTTCCTCCCAAGGGTAAGGCAAAGCAAAGCTTTTGTAAAATCTAGGACTTGAGGCGTAGAAAATGCTTAAACAATGTTTACTGTTTTACAGCTGAACATCCGTATTGATTTGAAGGCATCTGACACGTTCGCAAACCATGACTGAGTCCTTAAAAACGAAGATGCTGGCCATTACAAATGCTAATGGAGTTTAGAAACTTAATTGTTTATTTGGAAATTTATTTTTTTATCAATTTCTACAATTCCGTCGAAACGAAAATAAAAATTTGCATTTCAAAACTGGTACCAACGGTATATGCATAAAACTTTACTATGTCAATCGTTATTGAGGGTTTAGAGACTTTTCCGAGTGGCTACACATACGACATAATTCATTATTTAATAGCAAAATTGCTTGCTTTCAATAATTGCTGACAGGACAGGCTTCCAAATCCCATCGTAGATATAAATTCAAATAAATTATGACCAGCTGTCTAAACCGAGTTTATTCTATCCTACCTGCGAAAGCTAAATATGCTTGTCTCTCACTTTTCACGGGGTTCCTTCAGCACAGTGCAGTGGTGACACTGGTCGAGCAAAGAAGCTGTCGTGATCTGAATCCTCCGAACAGGGATAATGAAATGGTGACTTGCGTGTTGAGAACGTCACTTGGCTTTCTTGCTATTTTAGGCCTGGTACCGATTTCAAATCCTGTGAGACGAGATGCATGTGGCTTCAAGTTTCGGTTTTGCAGTCTCGCCACGGCCTTAAGCCTTATTTACATACTTTATCCAATGATTTTCTTCACGGACATCCTTTATGGCCACATATCAACCATTGAATCCTCAGCCCTAGCCCAGCGATTCCTGACGTTTTCCTCCGTACCGGCAGCCGCATTCTGTAATTGTGTTATCCGCCTGGTCTCTATTCGCTACTGCAACAAGATACTACGACTCTTTTTTATGTTGAGAGATGGATCTTGGAACGGAATGATCACCGGACGCAATCAGAGACAAAGTCGAAAACCACAGTGGATCAACAGATCTTTCATGTTCTTCTGCAGTTTCAAAATACTGGGGCGGGTGGTCAGCGTGCTGACGGTCAGTTGGAACAGCTTACAGGAGGATTGCCTGATCCCGTTTCTTCACTTGCCAGAAAACATTTGGCTGCACCGAGCTGCTTTTGGATTCGTCGTTTTTTCCATAGAATCTGCCCTAAATTTTACATTAGGCTTTATTGTCATTGTTGGGGTGGCCTTGTTGGATGCTCAGGAGGAACTTTATCAGCTGCTGTATGAAAGCTGTACGGAACAGATGCACGAGCTTACGAGGTTTACGGTGCCGTCAAGAAGAGACACGTTGCCTGAGACCAGGGTCCCGGGAGATTACCGTCGTTTCAGGGGCACACTTGAAGCTTGGGAGATGAATAAAAAGGAGGCGTTCAAGTTTTTTATTGTTCTGAAGAGCCTGTTCCGGGATTTCGAGGACATTGCTGGGTGGTATGCATTCGCTGCAATACTTTCTGCCACTGTGAGAATCATTGAAGCCTTAACGTCCAGTGCCTTCAAGTGGGGAAGCCTTTCATTTGGCCTGAGTAACGTGGTAGATGGAATCACGGTCATTTTGCTGCTTTCATCCTTCGGGCAGCATATGCAAGAAACGGTTAGACATGTTGAGCTGAAAAATCATTTGCTTTTGAATAACATACTTGAAGGTTTTGGATGTGCAGGTTAAAGAACGCCAGCGTATGATCCAGGATTGCCTTCTAGCTCAGGATTACGAGCATCAGCAAAGCGTGGACTGGCGATACGACAGCTACTTACAATGGAGTGTGAATCTGGATGCCGGAAGCTTTTTCAGCATCGGCAACTCTACAGTTTTGAGTGTTAGTTTTAATAATATTATTGAATCTAAACTAAAGAGATGTTAATAATCACCAAAATTCTTGCATATAGGTGCTGGCCACGGTAGCCACATATTTTATCTTTCTGTTCCAGCTTCAGATGTCAGACACTGCGCGGACAAGCAATAACACCAATGTAGCAAGACCGTAAACATAGTGAACCGTGTACACATTTACATACAAGCGTAGGTTATGGGTTTTAGGTTTTTCTGGTGCTGATGTTGTTAATTTTGCGTAACTTTGGGAATGATGGTCTTGAAAGGATCTTTTAGCCAGACGGCAGTACCAAGCCTTCCGTTCACCAGGAATGTTTGCCATTTGGGGGTGCGTCACTGCTTTCATTCATTTACCAGGAATGAATGCTCGTCTTTCTGTTTTCTCCCGGGTGCAATTCCGCACGTCCAAGAATATAGCAATCGGAATAAAATAAAGAAAACAAAACAAAACCATGAGATTGCACTGGTAAGTTCAGAAGCATTAACTTTTTCATGAAACAAAAGTGCGCTTCCTGCGCCAAACGTGTTGCCTGACCTGCAATTACCTCCGCTTAGCCATTTTCTCTCATGCCAGGAAATGATTATCGCCGGCAGGTTTTCACTCGCAATTTCGCTTACCTCGGCCATCGTCACGCAATTATGTTTCATGTTCCAGTATTAACCAGCCTCTTTTCCCCTCGGATACGAAGTAAAATGCAGTATCATACTGCTCCCAAAGATTAAAACAGTGGCGTAGCTATTTAAATTATAAAGTGCATTTCGCAAGATGAGAGCGAGTGGGTAATTATGGGTGACCACTTCGTCTCTGTGTACTGCGGTGCACAGGCTTACGAAAAGTAATTGTTTGAAAAATTGCCTGCCAAACTGGTCCTTCATCTTGCTGTAGCTGGACACAGTTTTCACCAACTTGGCGCTTATAGCATGGAAGAATAAAATGGCGATGTCCCACTAGGAGGACCTCATATTTTTGTCACAGCTGCAATTGGTTTAATTATTTTCAGCTTGTAATGTAACTAAGCAAATCTTTTGTTCTACATGGAATTTGCGAGTGGAAGTACAAAAGACACGCAATCGTTTCATTAAGCTGCGTTTTATTGGAGTCCAAAATTATGGGAAATGATTTTGCGCACGCATCAGTAACAAAAAATCTGTGTGACACATTTATTTATTTCCACTGAGTTGCACTCATGAAATGATAAATTCGCTGCAAAAAAGGCTACGACATTGAAAACGTAACTCTACTCAAAGCCAAACGGCTGAAGCGCATAGTTATTCAATTTTGAAAAAATTCAGCATGCTTACAAACTAACTTATGTTCGGGAAGGTTGACTGAATGTGTTTAGCAAATATTTAACGACAAATAATACGTTTGCCAATAATTTTCAGCAGTAATGGGCAGCTAAATAATACAGTTGGTATCAACATTCAATTTAATGATGCACAACCAACATTACCCAGGACCGGCAAGAATTAGAGCGCTAGCCATTAAAGTTATTGCAACTGTTTGGATTCGAGCTGAATAGCAAAGTAGACAAGCCTCTTCAGGACCTACTGTTCAGTGCATTGATGCTCCCATACTTTTGAGTGGACCGGCTGTTGTCACTATGTTCTACGAAAAGCTTTCTCCCGCTTGTTCTTCCGGTCCTGCAAATATTTCTTTTCCCAGTAACTAACGGCCTAATGGAACTCAATATGTCAATTCAAACAAATTAGGGCCAAGTAAACCATGCAGAATCTTGAATTCGCTCCTCCTATGTTTATAACGCAGTCCTCTTCATGTAGGCTCAGTAGCTGGCAAGACGACTTACTACTGAAATGGGAAATCATATTTTTAGAGCACTTTTAGCTATTATCGTTATTTTGGGGCTCGTGCCGATTTCAAACCCATTTAAACGTGGATCTGGTCCCAAATTTCATGTTTGCAGTTTTATCACGTTCTTCAGCATTTGTCAGGCTGTTTATCCCGGCATTTTCTACACTGATGTTCTCATTGGTCTTTTGGGCACCTATCCAGCTTTGCCCCTAGCCCACCGATTCATGCTCATAACCTCGGTGCTGTTAATGACACTCTGCAACGCATTAATCCGAATGATGGCCATTTGCTATTGCAACAAGACCGTGGACCTCGTTCTGGCCTTGAGAAATGGCCTGCCCTATGGATTGGCTATACCGATCAAAATACGAAGTCAAAGTAGACCAGCCGGTGTTTCGTCTTTTTCTACATCCTAACAACCTTGGTACAGCTCGCTAAAGTACTGATGGATAATATTTGGAGCGTACAGTCCAAGTTTTATGAGGTACATCTGCATACGTTGCCAAATGACATCTGGATTTGCCGAATGGCAGATTGGATTGCTACTTTTATCATACAAGCAGCGCAAATTACGCATTAGGATGTATCGTGCTTGTTGGAGTGACATTGTTAAATGCGCAGGAGGTGCTTTGTCAGTTGCTGTATGAGAGCTGCTGTAGTCAACGGCAGGCAGTCACAAGGCTGGCTGTTAATTCAAACGAAAATGCATTACCTGACATCAAAAGCCGTCATATTTGCGGGGTTCTGATATGCAAGAGAGAAACTGAAGCGGCGAAGAAGAAAGTATTCATGTATTTCGTTACTTTGAAGAACTTGTTCCGGGATTATGAGGCCATTGCAGGATGGTATGCATTGGCTGCGGTACTTTGGGCTACTGGTGTTGTAGTTAGCTGTTTAGTCTATTCTGCCTTTCATTGGTACAACTTCTCAGGTGGTCTCGGTGAAGCGGCGATGCAAATCGGGATCATTTTGATTCTTTTTTTTTTTGGGGAGCACATCAGAGCAGTCGTGAGACGATTAAAATCCAATGATACTTTGATGTTGAACTAATCTCCAAGTTCTTTGTGTGTGATACTTGGGTATACAGGTGAAAGAAAGTTATAACCTGATTCAGGACTGCCTCATAGCGCAGTATGACGAGGACATTCACGGTTGGGACAGAAGATACGACTGCTATTTGAAATGGGACGTTAGCCTTACTGCAAGCAACTTCTTTAGCATGGGAAATTGTACACTTTTGAGTGTAAGTTTTGCTCTCGCTGGGCGGAAACTTGTGATGATGAATTCATGTTAGCGATCATTCATGTAGGTGCTTGCTAAGGTGGCAACTTATTTTATTTTTCTGTTCCAACTTATGATGTCAGAGAGCGCGGAGATGGCTGGAAGGGCTGCTGCAGCATCAAAACCGTGAAAAAAGTAAATTACGAGTAACGTGTACCTTCATCCCACAAGGGTCCAATGCAAAGGCTCCTGAAATAAATTTCAGCTTTGCCGACTGTGGCATAAATCCAAGCAAGTTCCATAAAACAGGCATTTCCCCATTTCTGTGCATGGATGACAAAAGTGAGCGCACCAAAGGATTTGTACGCTTCAGACGTTAATTATTTGAAACTGTGTGGTGTTTGATAGCACTGAATCATTCAGTGGCGTCGGAACGGCTAGCGGGCCATGGGGGACAAGATTCTGTAAAAAGTGTTAATTGGCCAGAATAAGGCGCAATTTTTGCAACCGTGAGGGCCGCGTACTGAAAGTTATGTAGACATTGGTGAAAATCATGGAAATGGCGCCGAAGGCGCCTCGGTAAATGCAAAACTGGAGCAGAAGCAGCCAAATGTTATTATGACCATTCTAGCAGACTTTTGTCCACAAAACATCATACTCATCCTTGCTACGTACATAAGCACGGCAACTTGTGGAGGTAACTGTGAGCCATATAAAGTAATACATAAGTCTTGACATATGTAACGTGTTCAAGAATTAGCTATGTAACGTATTAAGTTGCAAAATTTCCACCTCCCTGCATCTGGCCGTGATTATCAGTATTTTGCAAACTACAATCTTAAACCAACTGTTTGAATTACTGCCTGAAAATCGTTAAAACCCACCCACGTTTTCCGCAGAAATGTAGGTTCTTTCCTAGGGAAACTGTCACGGCCGTAATTACACCTAACCTATCAACTACGTAAACTACGTGTAAAGGTCTACATCGGCGTTTTGGAACTTCTCAGTTCGATTGACTCATCTCTGCTGGTTTGGGCCGAGCATTTCTCATTGCCACTTATTGGCGCACCTGGCGGATGACAAGGGGTCATAAGAAGTCCTCACCCTACCCGAACGAACTGATGTGATTCCCGTTTGCAAGCAGCGGGTGCTTGTGGGTTCCTTATTTGCGGTACTACACTTTCTGTGATTACCTATGACAACTTCCTATGTTGCCCATTGTCGCACATTCCCCGCATCGTTGACTTTTTAATTAGCAGTTTGACCCCGGATTTTATATTCTTAATTGACACTTTAGGTCAAATACCTGTACGTATTTTTCAGGGTTAGGCGGCCAAATTTATTTTAAAGGTTGAAATAATTAATTAAAATTATGCTTTTCCTATCCTTTAGCGTTGGCCACTGAAAAACATTTGATGCTTTCAGATTTTATTTCGATCATTGCTTGTCATCATCCCTTCTCATCATACTGAAATGGAGCCACCTGTCTTGAAACTCCTCTTCAGCCCACATCCTTCCCGAACTGTTCCCAACTAAGAATTCAATGGAACATCCCCAGGTTTCTTCTGAAGACATCATTGTTCTAGATTAGCGTCGTGTTGCGAAAAGTCAAGTTAGATAGTATCACCGGCACGGTTTAGTTTCATTTATGCAATGCTCAATGTATCTTGAATAGCAGTGTTTTAGGGATTTATAATGCTTCGGCTGATTTCCTTGTTCCGTTTATAATGATTAATTGGGCTTTTGTCCGTTCAAGTGCCTAGTTTCGTACTGAAGCGTCGCCTTAACTTACCTTCCACATATGTGAATCCACATTATGATCTAAAACATAAGAACATTCGACAGTTCCCTGAAGGCTGCAATTTTATAATAAAATATGATATGCAGCTTGATGTGCAAGTATTTCCCTCACGTCTTTGTGTAAGCAGAGGTTCAATTAATGGCGGAGGTTAATGCCCTCAGTGGACACAAACAAAACTAAATTATCAACGCTAATTGAAATTTCTACACGGCAAACCATTGGATTGGTCCTGATTATCTTGCTTGAAGTTAATTCACGTGAAGCTTTATTAGCCGTGACCGATGTTAGCAATTAGCGTCGCATTGCACTATCGTGTACGTTGCATAATGCAGAGGGCTCAAAATATTACATGAATTCGGCACAAGGAGCCTTTGGTTTACGCAACTGGGAAGCGTCAATTGAATATCAAGCAAACGTGTTAACAATCGGCTAATGACGCTTATCCTTGCGCAACTTATATAGCCGTGCGCCGTCCATGGTGAGGTCAAATACACTTTGCCTTCGGTTGAATGAAGGTTTCTGCCCACCAAGCACCTGTAACAAAGTCTAGATCGTGTTTTGTTTACCTACTCCTGATTCTGCAAATTGGTAATCTTTGATTGGTAAATCGTTTATTCTACACCGTTAATCATTAATTGGACCTAACTCACTTGTTCTATGTGTTGTTTACACGCAGCTAGGATGACAGACGCGACAAAGAAGAAGATTTTGGTGGTGATCGTTGTGCCCCCTTACGTGAGAAAGGCATGGAAGAAAGCAAGGTGCCCTATAAAATTAACAGCCGTGCCTTGAAAAATAACCAAACAAATAGGATCTGATCATTACGTGGGGGCTCAAAATTGCGCATCAATATTTACTTTTCGTTCCAAAAATCTGGAAAATTCCTCGTCGGAATACTTGTACTCTACCGTTCAGTCATCATGTAATTATACCTTTTCGTTCCAACCACGATCGTATTTATTTGTCATTAAGTGCAATTCTGTGTTTAAGAAGGCGAGAATTCAAAGGTGCGTCATGGTACACATAAATTCGTAAAATTGTTTTTTGAACAACGTTAAGAATTTTAACATTCCAAACCCATCCGAATACCTGAGGCACAAAATTCTTTCGGCTCATGCAAACGAACATGAAAATTTCTAGTGAACCATTGACCACCTCGAAAAATGTTTTGGAACTAACACGAAACTATCGAGGTCTTTTTTCCTCTCAAGGTTACCAGGAGCCTCTCAGTTTTATAAACTGCATTCTTGCACATCCCCTTCTATGCTGGGTGTTCAGTTTTGACTGAATAGAATACAGTGAAAATACGTGTGTGTATATGCTCGTTATCTTGTTCCATGGCCTAAGTTAGTTCATGAAGAGGATTAACCTTATTTGCATTATTTGTATCCTTAGAATTAACTTGTCCCGTCTCTTTATTTACACTTTGTAGTGTAGTTTTTAGTTGCGTAACTACGTCATTCAACTATGTCATTCCTATCATTTGGTTATCGTTAGTCATCAATATGTTAATGGGTCAAAGTCCCAGTCTTTCTTTAGTAATAAGTTGATTAACATACTGACATGCGTGTCCAGTGTCAGTGTCGTCCTGGCATTCGTTGAGGAAACATCAACTGTCACTTGCTTTCGCGATGTTATTGTGTTAATTCTTCGCCTCACGTAGGGGTATAGAATACATTTGGCGTCAAGTTAAGTTGTTGATCCACTACTGAATATATTCTGAGTTTAGGTTGTCGTTTACAGTGTATTCTGTACGCCTTACTTAGGAATATATCACTTATTTTGTGAGTTTGGTTTACGGTCTCTGTGTGCCTCACTACAACATATATCTCGTTTTGTGTGTAAGTGATAATTGGGTATTAGTTTGATCATACGACCAGTAATAAATACAGTCAAATTTATTACAGCAATTCAGTGATCTACTCCATCTGTTACACTTATTACATTCGCGTCTCTCGTACAATTAGTAACTCGCACCTCTCGTCGTTTTCATAAACAATGAACATTAGCACCTCGCGCCTCTCCCCGATGGTTTTATAGGCATAATATAATCGAAGGCGTGTCTGAAAACTATTCCCTAGGAAGGACCGATGGAAAATGTTCCGTCTTATAGTCTCAAATGCAGTTGCATCAATTCGTATTCATCCAGGGTTTAAAGTGGACACTGAAGGACGATTAAGCTATTTCAGCGCAGTAAATGCAAGATGACCGGAGAGAGAGGGCCGCATTATTTTTACCTGCAGGAGTGAGTCTCAGAAGATGAATAACAGAAAGGGCTTTTATGTGTGTTGTTAGGTAAATTGGACGGTGGCACCGTCCAATGTACAGGCGTCACGACAAGAAAATGTCCCAAAATAACCGGTTATCTCGGCTTGGTGTACCCGAGTATTGCCCAATCAGCACGTTCCATTTCTCAAAATGTGGGCGCGGACAGCCCGATCATTTTGATACCACAATCCAGTTGTTTCGTAATTTCACTGTCGTAGCAGGTCCCGGAGAAGGGTGTGGCACCAACGTCCATCACATAAGGAGGACTCGCAAGCTCGCCTCCTTAAAAGGGGCAATATGAGCCTTTCTACCATTTCTCATAAGGCCTCAACGTTTCATATCATCTCCTCAACTCAGCTACACTGCCACTTGCATGCATTCTTAATGAGAGTACTCACGTTGCCCCAACATGAAAATGCTTTCTACAAAATTTGACTCCTCGATATTTACAAAACATTTCTCCAGCAAAGCGTGTGTTGGCCGGTTAATTGGCTTTGGTTTTTTTGCTGGTTGTCCGCGCTCGGTTTGAGCTGCCCCGCTGGGACAGCCGGATTTATTTGTCCCTGTTGAGCTAAACGTGCTTGCAGGATAGGCTGTGGTGCCCGGGGGAGCGTTTTACTGCGTGCATTATTTATGGATTTACGCCTGTTTAAAGTTGACTTCAATGTATCAGTCACTTTTGAAAATGCCTAAAATGTCATGTTTATTGATCGTAGACACCGCTTATACGTAGAGGTTGGGACAAAGGGTAGTGAAATATTCATGGAGAAGTATTTGAGTTGAGATCTGTGAACAACGTTAAAAACGGAAACCTCAAGAGAAATAACCGCAAAGTTTTTCCTTTTGTCTGATTGTTGTAAATTCCAATCATTTTTCTGGTAACTCTCAATTTTGACTATTGTGACTGCAACTTGAAGATTTTCTGCTTCTTATTCCTACTACGTTATCTTGCCTCCTGAATATAAGAAAACTGGTGCAAATTGAAGTACCTCTTTCATGAAGAATAACCTGAAAAATTGTTTGTTTTAGAAGGCGAGATTGCGATTTATTGTGTGTTGGCGACTGGCGCCACGCTCCTGTTAGTGGCCTCCTGCAACAGCAAGATGCCCGACTGGATCGAATGAGATACACCGCGCCAACATTTTAAGCCATCGCACATGTCGGTTGGTGAACAACGAGGGTGACCAAGATCGATACACTGGCCACTTTGGTCCATCTAAGTGTCGTAACGCTCACTTGTGGAGCACTGGGAACCCGGATGCTGGTTGCAACGGTCTTGGAGCATTTTCGTGTCCTCACGCTGTCGTTATGCTTACGTGTGGGGCACTGGCACCCCTTGTACTTGCAAGAACGGGTCAGGCGCGGTATTGAAATGACTAGACAGTCTGCTAAAGCAGTGTGAGCAATTTTACGCACCAATCACCCAAACATTAGAGTGAACAAGAGGAATAACCTGGCTGATTTGGGCCATATAGCGTAAGTATCGAACAATGTAAACCATTTCACTGACCAGAACGTCCACCAGGTTACTAGTTAATTTGCGATCTACGGGAGTTCAAGTCTGGTACTGCGAGCCTCCACATTTTGTACCGTTGGGGCGCGTATTCAGTCATTTCAGGAAAAGGTGCACGGTGCTAACCCGGTGCACCTCAGATTTTTGTTTCTCATCCCATTCTGATGCATCTGGACGAGCTCGTTTCAATGATGCCATCCATTATGCACTGTGCTCCATAATAGCGGAGATAGAGAAAACCGCACTTTACGTGTATTACAGCCACACCTCACCGGATTTGGATTCGGATAACATTTGTTTTGTTTCAAAGCTTATAAAAGTTGCTCCTACAGGTACTCTAATGTTTTCAAAATTGATCTCTGGAGTCAAGTTTTAGCCCCAAAAAATTTTCAAATACGCCCAAAAAAGCGCTTTCCCCGGGCTGGCGCCGAAAATGGACGCCCAAAATTGGAGATTTTTTCAGCATGACTTAATTTGCTATATGTATTCAAACCAAACAACAATCACTAAATTCTATACTTCCGTTGACGAGATAGAAGGGAATGACTGCGATTTATAGGCTTATTACAGTCGCCAGTCGCCTAAATGTTACTTTTTTGCCAATATCTCATGAACAGCTGCTTAAAGCAACTGTGACTTGTCATGTTTCCATACGCTGGCTTTTGAGGTTGTCAAGGTAATCCGAGCGTCGGCGGCGATTGTGGGAGCATTGGTAATACAGAAATCTGGAAATACAATGACGAAGCACAAAAGGCTGTACATCCAAAAGAAAGTTAAAGCCACAAGGGCATTGGGGTACTGAATCGGAGACTTTGTGTATTTTTGGCTATATGTCCTCTTGGGCATTTGGGATGAAATTGTTAATCAACTGGTTTTTATTTTCACTTACGAGATTCTTTTGACATTGCTTAAGAGCTAGCTTTGGCTGCTTAAGAGCAGCACGATTCTAGGCGGAACCATGGTGGAGAGTGGCAAAACTCCATCCAACACTTGTGAACAAAATAGAGTTTTATTGTAGTTAAATGATGCATATGCGGCAAATTATTGGCATCTGCAGCCTTCCGAGGCTCTTGTTACTCACTTGAAACCTCGTAGTTCCAGCAGTAGTCACAAAAATAGCACTACACAATTTTTTCGATGGTAAATGACTATCTCAAGATTCCTGTGTAACAGAACTGACGGACAACCCCTGTGTCGGGTCTAATTGTATCCGACGGTGTCGGTTTTTTCAGCCGACTTAGGATATTTGTCGGTTTATTTCACCCGAAATCATGTCGGTGACGGCCAGGACTGATGTCGAGGGCCGGATAATTTGTTCGTACTGGGGTGTCGGATATTTTTAGCCGACGATGTCGGAAATTTTGTGTGGTAGACCCGATACGCGTCGGGTGTAAAGTCGGGTTAATACTGTGTGGTTTTTTATGTGCTAGGATCCCGACAGTGTCGGGAAATTTGGTTATAAAGCCCGACCTGCAGTGGCGTCGGAACGGCTAGCGGGCCATGGGGGACAAGATTCTGTAAAAAGTGTTAATTGGCCAGAATAAGGCGCAATTTTTGCAACCGTGAGGGCCGCGTACTGAAAGTTATGTAGAAATTGGTGAAAATCATGGAAATGGCGCCGAAGGCGCCTCGGGAAATGCAAAACTGGAGCAGAAGCAGCCAAATGTGGTCACTTTTTGGCCGTTGCTGGAGTATTCTTCTATATTTCCAAAATTTGCACGGGGGACAATTGCACTGCTTGTCCCCTGCACAAGTTTGACTGAAGGATACATGTACCGATTGTCCCCCGCCGTTCTGACGCCACTGCCAACACGTGTCGTGCAGCTTCACCCGACACGTTTCGGGTGTCGGCCAAATTGGTGCCTCCCGGTGTTGTTTTCTCAAACTTGTCATGCTTCTTTATAAATTTTGGGGATGTGCAACACTGCTGCTGATCGATAGACTGAAGATGGAGACGTTCTTTTGTGCCGTCCAATCCTTTATCTACGTTGGCACACTCAATTTTCCTGGTCATGATTGCAAGACCAAGGGAGACCGTGGATCTTCTCAACAGCCGGTCGTTCATTTTGCCGTGCTTTGAGGAGCTTGGATTAGATTTGGGAACCGCAATGCACAGTCTGATTTTCGGGACATAAACAACCTGCTGTAACCCTACAGCAGGGAGACTCGGGCTCATTCCCAGCGACTTGCTCCCGCAATTGGCGTGGCAGTTGGTGAGTTGGTACTTTTTCCCTTTGGGTACGCCGTTTCCCTGCATCCTATGCTCACCGCGCCGTTCGCTATCAGCACGTGCAGGCTCTTAATTTTTATTGGCGTCTTCAGCATTTGCTCGCATAAGTTGCATTCCATGCCCCTTATCTTTATTTCATATACTCTGATGTTTAGTGTCGTGTGAGAGAAACAATCCGTATCAGAAGCAACTTTTTCAACACCGGCTTCAGAAACATCTCGAATTCCGGTTTGGGTTCCAACTCGTCCACAGGACTGCGTTTCAAATTAGCTTTTGCCTAAATCCTAACAAGTTACAGTACAAAAAGTACAATTTTGGGGGTTGCCTTAAAGCTTAAGGATTAGGGTTGGATGTACAAATTAAATTTAAAAATTCCCTGCAAAAGTTTAAATTACGGTAATAATTGAATTTTTCGTTTATTCGTCCGTGGCTGTTCGTAGTTAACATTTTTTCAAAACTTGCAATAGTTGTTATGCTTCTGTTAGGTCCAACTCTAAAAAAAAATTTTAACCATGGGGACATGCATGATTTCCCATATTTTTCCAGCGATTTACTGGAGAACTATGGGTTGGGCCTTTGATTTTATTTGCTACACGGTAGGGTCACATGGCTGCAGACTTAACTTCAAAATTCTACAGAAATCGTTCGGTGGGCATGGGAGATAATTTAGGACGAAGTTTTTCCATTTAAAAGCAATGGGCGACAAATAAGACCGTCCATCACTACGTATAGCAACAGTGGTAAAAAATAACACAAAACACGTCACATCTCAGGACTCTTAAGGGTTAAGGTTACGCAAAAATTCATGTAGGAAGAGATTTATGGGAGAATGACGTTAAGCTATTCGGCTTGACAATCGGTCAAGGTATGCAGAGTTCACAGGGAAAAATGTAATTCTCG
>JAQFYD010000566.1:0-17298 GCA_034694225.1 Bourletiella hortensis | reverse complement strand
GTTGCATAAACCTTCGGGAAATAATGTAATGATTATACGATCATCGGCGGTGACACTGATGGACCGAACATTATCACATTTTGCAGGTGTTTTGTACGGTCGTCCTGCTTGGACATTGCATGCAAGCGGTTCCAATCGCATAAATTTGTAATCTTATCACATTTTTCAAGTGTTTTCTGCGGACATAAATATACTACGAGCCTTTGTCCAAGGCACACATTATTCTTTGTGAATCCGACAGAGCAAGTTGGGGAATTCCAGCGTATTATTTATCATTATGCGTAGCCAGAGTGCCTTGATTGTTGCCCTTGTGGGTGCCTTCAGCGTGGCCCTTGTGTCAGCCCAGTTGGAACGTTGTCATACGACTATCCTCACACCCGCGCACTTTCTCAACCTCACCCAGGTAAGAAAGTGTTATTCCCTTTGCTCAGTTTTCCCTGAGTTTTAACACAATTCTGTGGTAATTGATGTCAATCAAAAATGTGTTGAACGTGCTCTTGTCTACAGTTCAGTGGTGTTTGGTATCCCCTTCAAATTGCCACATCCAAGGCCTACCAAATCCAACCTTTGAATTACACTTGCCTGTCCCTGAATATTTCCTTGACTGATGATGTCTACAAATTGGAAACAATGCAAAAGTAAGGCACACATTTTGATCCTACAAGTCTTTACATTTGTTTCTTGTATCTTCACGTTTTTCAATGCAACAATTACAGCTACATTGCCCTGGAGAACGGAACGGCCATCGGTTCCCGGCAACAAGCGGGTACAATCCGATATGATGACATTGGCGGCGCCTTGCCCCCACATCCGGCCATCTGGAATGTGTACACTCCCTTAGGTGCCAATGTAACAGGTGTGTTCAGAGACAGCTGAGAAAATTGAACGGAACACCTGCTGTTGTTGTTTTTGAATTACGAAAGCGTGATTTTGTTGCTCTATTTACAGAACACACTCAAGCCGTAATCCTGGCAGCTGACGAAGGTCAATGGGCAATCCAGTACACATGTGCATCCTATGCAGATGAGCTGTACGAGCGAATTCAAATCTGGAGTCGGAACAGAACACTTGAGCCACTGGTTCAAGAGACACTTGAAACTGTGGCTTATGGCATTGGATTTGCGAGGAGTAATTTCCAAACTATTGGCCAGCAAAACTGTCCTTAGTTTTAACCAGAGCAACGTGTGAATAACAACTACTTGACTATAATAAACAGAGCTCCCAAACATTTTTGATGATCGCGTAAGAGCAAGTCAAAATAAATCAATTCATCTATAGCTGCTGGTCAAAAGTGGGTTTTGCTAACTGCGCTGCTCAAAAATTAATCTAATTATTATCCAGGCGACTGTCCTGAGGCTGAAGTAATTGCATTCTTAGATTGGATACAGAATAATTTATGCGTCATCTGCTCCACCAGGCCTAAGTAGCTTTACTTCTTGTTGAATAACCTTGAAATAATGGCTTTTGCGTACCATTTTCGGGATCAACTACGCACTGGAAGTCCGTGATGACAGGCTAATTTGAGGTGTTTACCATGACGCACGAATCATCTACTTAAAACAGCAATCTTGCCAGGTATATACTGCGTACTGAATAAGTTGGCTCGACAAGTAAGCTCCAGCCGCCTTCACAGTGTGACTAAATGTAATCGAAGGAGAAGAATTGCCGGAAAATGTTAAACACAAAGTAGCAGCACCAGGTGCTGGCATTCTTGCGCTACCTCTGCAAAGCTGGTGCGTTCCCAATACAAGTTAAGGCAGATTGCTGGGAAATCCATTCCGGAATTAAATCATCATGGACAAAACTGGCTTGTGGAGTCACC
Source organism: Bourletiella hortensis (assembly GCA_034694225.1). NCBI lineage: Eukaryota > Metazoa > Arthropoda > Collembola > Symphypleona > Bourletiellidae > Bourletiella > Bourletiella hortensis. The sequence continues at coordinate 15,476 of JAQFYD010000566.1, read as the reverse complement.
TTTGGCCTATTTTTTCCCAACACTCTGTACGAAAACTTGAGCCTGCTACTAGCACTTGTGTCGGAGTCCGCACGGGACATCCCATTGCATCAGACGGTCATCCATCTGATATTAGCAGCAAGTTAGACAATGATGTCCTTCTGGTGCTACTTGCTGTACATTCGGTATCCCAGCACCTACGCGGCCTTTGCAGGAATCACGTTGACAGGAATTGTTGCTGGAAGTAAGCATGGCTATGTTCACTTTGCTCACCCCGAGACCGGTAACATCATGAAAATTCATTGCCATGGGCTCCCTGCCTCCCACAAATCTGATTCTCTCCTTGGCCCAACTCCTTCTGCTCACCTTGATGATCAAATTCTCATGTTGCTGATTAATTGTAAACCAGCCCAGTACCATTGGTTACGTAAAATCTTATGCATGATGCATGCATTCGTTCAGTCAATAAGTAGAGGAATAAACTCACAAAGGAGGTGGTCACTGCGGTCACTGCACTTCCTGTTGAACTTACTGTTTTGTCCAAAGCCGCGTTTACACTGATGAAACTCTCCAGTATCTCAGCTGAGCTACCTTTAGTATGCGGCTTAACTTGTTCTCGTGTTTGTTCATATGCGAAAAAGAGTGATCATGATGACGGATCACCAAAGTATTCCTTGTCAGCTTCATAACATCGTTTAAGCCTCAAGGTTAGCAACTCAAAGGGCTAGCTGGACTGTCTCCACACAGCCTGGGAGTATTTCGTGCAAAATTTTTATAAAAACTTTTGCAAATGATTGTGGTCCTGACATCCGTATAAACCAGTATTATTTGGAGCAAAGTCTGCTGCACAGACCCCGAAGATTAAGCAAATCCGCTGACAACCGGACACAAAGAGTTCAAACTGAGACTTTAATTTCCCTTAAAATAAATGAATGACCAGATAAAATACATTTGAAAGTAGCCTAGGGTGTGCATTTATGTAATGAAGTCCATTTTTTCCGTCGGACTCAACACGCGAAGGGGAAGCTTGGGTTGCCCCATAAGGTGGCAATTTTAGACTTTTAAACGATGCTCTGGACTTTCAGCTTTCGTATTGTCCGAGATATAGGAACGTTAAGGTTCAATAGGGTGCGCCACTTTACCGTTTCGAACAATACCCGACCATCCAAATTGCCCCACGGGTTCTGAAGTCATTCAACTTCAAAGTTGTATACGAATTTCAGGAATACTCTGTATAACTATTACTTGTGGTATCTGATGTAAGTTAACAAATTGCCATGTGAGGGCGACACATATTTTGTGGCTTCATAGTAATGTCCGCTTACGAGTTCTACTCAAAGGTCACCAGCATGCTCGCAATATTTTTCACAACAAAATCCAGAAACACAGGTGTCGAAGTATTTTCCAGCGTATGAAACTGGCCTACCTTGATACCGATCGAAGGGATTGACCTCAGTTGCCTAGCCAGAACTGTTTTCTGCGCTGGTGTGCACATTTCTCGGTACTTCCCTGCACTCAAGTTCGTGAGCTCTACGTTGACAGCCTGTTTGAATAGAGCTCGTAGCTTGAAGGCCTTTTCGTATAGGAGCGTGTAGGCAAAACTGACGTCAAAGAAGATGACGTAGTACACAATGCCAAAGATGGGATGCTCCTTGAAATGGGCAATGGCTGCATAGGCACTGACAATGCCGACGCCGGTTGAGACGAGCTGAAACGTGAGTATGATGTTCTGGTTGATTATATTCACGATGCTGACCTACAGCTGGAGACTACAAAGTGATTTATAGGCTTGCTCAACCCGTTCGGTGGATTGCGGCCGGCTATTTCTAAAAAAACAGACATATCTGAAACTTACGCGGTGTTTATCTCCCACTGCACTGCATTACTTAATAAACCAAATTCAACTTAACGCTGTAAATAAACTTAAAAAGTAAAAATCTGTAAATTTTAAGGCGCTTGTTCGTTACTGGTTAGAACCGGAGTGATCTTTATTACGCAAAATAATAACTGACAGATAGTACGCAACTAGCCCCCCAAAACTAAGGGCAACTACGTTCTTAACTGTAAAATTGCTACAGCTTCTTATACAGCTGAAAATAAAAATTAAAGCTGAATAGCTTTGTAAAACTGATCCACCTGGGTTGCTGCTGGTCGCCCGGCCGAATGCGTCACACAAGTACCTTCGCCTGTGAGGACCAGTGATATCGCCTGACCAACAAACTGTTCCAAGCTCTTGAAGGTTGCGCCCTCCGAGTCTGTGTGCAGCCGGAACGTCCATAGTGTGTAAGGACTGAGTAACGGAGGACCTTGACCCAGCTGGAGATAATTCTGGTTTTTGTATTGATTTGGACCGGTTTCGTAAGCTACTTGAAAGCGAAGCTGCTCGCTGTAAATTTGGTAATATTTTCCGTCAAATCTGTAAGGATTTACGCCAGTGTGGGTCATGCTGAGGTTGAAGGAGGCCAAGGCGGACTGCAGCATAGAGTTGACCGTGACATTGTCATGGATTAAGTGCAGATGAATAGCATTGAACTTAATTGCATCAAATGACTCGGGACTTTTTCTCACATCCGCAATTAAATTTACCGCCCGGCCACTCACGAGTTCAGAAATTATGCTGCTGATCTCCTCCACCGTCCAAGTGTAAAGCGGGTTTTCCAGAGTAAAGTTTTCAGCCGTCTGGTTAGTGTGCGATGGGTGAGCAGTAGTAGTCCGTAAAGCGGCAAGGCTCTTATTCAGTTCACCAGTCCGCCTTGAAATCTCAGTGACAAGTGTCGGAAGGTCGGTCAGGTTCTTCGGAAGGAGGAGCAGATTATTTTCATCTTCCACCGGTGAAAATTGTGACAGGTAGATATCAGCATAAGGGAAAACATGCATTCGGAATGAGTTCTCAACATTTCGCCAATAATTCAGCACAAGGTTGGACCATGAAACCAGCTTGAGTTTTTGCAAGTTTCTGTGCAATTCTGGGTCTTCTTCCGACGGTGCTTCCATAGTTGAGAGAAGCGAGTCTGAAACAAAGGTTGCCATGCGCTGTTCCGTCACGTAGCCTTGAATCCGGTCACACACCTTCAGTATTGTCCAAAAGCCTTCTTTCAACCTTTCCAACCCATCATTCACTTCAAAATCGATGGGAACCGCCAGTAGGGTTTTAATTTCCATTTCAGAACTCAAGTCATCCAAAATGGATTGAAGTTGCCAACGCGAAACCTCCAATTCTGCACCCAATGATGATTGATTCAGCGACAATTTTTGCGCGGCCGTAGTGATTTGGCCCAGTTGGTACAAAATTTGAGCCATCCTGGTATCATCTGTTTTTATTGTGGCGTTGGTCATTTGTAGGACATTTTGAAATCTGGCCAGCTCGCTCAACTTGAATTCATTGTACTTATGCAGCTTGTACAGCTCGGTCTCAGTGTTCAGGATGGCAAATAATTTAGGTGTAGCACCTATTACAATGTCTTTCGCTCTCATTTCATCCTGTCTGTCTGCTTTCACTTCTGTTCTAAACAATTGCTCCACAGCCCCCAGCCCATTCCTGACTTGAGCCTTGATTGATGTTGCTGCTTCTGCTAGCGACTCAAGCACCCCATTGCCGGTATCAGGAGAAACTTTGAGCTGTTCTACACGGATGGTAAAATCATCAACTCTATTCAATGCTGAACTAATGTTTTGCACGTTGGCCTGGAAATCATGAGGCCACCTCTCTGGAACGATGTCCGAAGCCAGTTGGGGAATACCGCTGGCTTGAAACTTTGCTTTTAGATCTTCGAGCTGTAGTTGGTCCTCCTCAATTTTCCGCTTCTGAGATTCAAAGTACCATGCCAGTGCTTTCTGTTGGAACTCGAGTCTCAATGAAGCTAAAGCTGGTCCAATGTGTCCATCGCTAGAAAATGTCTGCACAGCTGCCGAGGCGGTGGTAGGAACTCCAGCAGCAGCACCCCACGGCCCTGTGAAGCTTACAGCTTGAGATGTGGATTTTAAGGAAGCGAAGTTTTTACTGAGAATTAGGTTATCTGCCAGCTGTTGCTGTAAGTTGTTTCGCATCTCCCCAGAGGTGTTTCTTTCTTCAATCAGGCGCCACAGCAAGGTTACCGTTGTCTTATGTAGCTGGTCCTGTATTTTTAAAATTTCTGGCTGAATTACTTGCTCATTGAGGTCATCAACTTCTTTCACTTTTGAATGCATGAATGCAAGGAACTTCTCCTTTGTGGCAACGAACTGATTGTCTGATAAAGGATTTTTAGTCATGGTTTCCGAGCTTTGCAAGGATGGATTGGTGCGGTCAATGAAGCCTTCCAGGTCGGTGATGAGGAGGTCGGACCATCCGCTTGTTTTCTTCTTGAACATTGCCAGCCGTCCGTAAGCCACAGACACGACTTCTCGGAGAATGCTCTCCTCTTGTTTGGAACAATTACCGGTAGCCAACATTTCGGCTCCTCGGTTCAGAAAAGATTCGTAGAAGGGTGGCAAATGTGTAGTATCGGCGTTTAAATGTGCCAGCAGTTGTTCCTCCAGGGCAACTAAGTCGGTCGTTATTGATTTGGTCGTGAAAAATCTCCTGTTCACATCTCTATTCTGTTCCAAGCTCATGAGGAATGGAAGCAATTTTCGCCGGGCTGTGGGCGTTGAGGACTGAGCCCTTGCTGCGGACTTGAAGCTGATGATTTGAGGTGTGTAAGACTGAGATTTAAATTCTTGAGATGGCCGGCAAAATGGAGAAGGGAAACTTCCATCTGAACCAGGGCTTCCTTTAGCAGCACAGCTGGTTTTGACCGAATAGTCTTCTATTCTTGTGCATCTATATGTTAGCCCCAACAGAAGCCCCGAAACTTCAGTCCCAAAGCAAACCGTCATTCCTTCGGAGCAACCTCCTGCTCCGCCTCTGCCGCCCTGCCCAGGTGACCCTGCGGCCCCACATTGACTTTCAGTGCTCGTGGATCTTGTAAAGTCTGGGCCGATTTCATAGACCTTTCCTCTGCCTTTACTTCCACCCTGTCCTGCCTTACCGCCGTTTCCCCCATTGTGTCCAGGCTCCGCTGGGACGCCGGAAAAACTGACGACAAAGCTTTTTTGTATGCCTAACCTAGCCTGGCACCTTCCGGGATAACTGACATTGTATGAGATCCACCTGGGCACATGATTAACATAACAGCTATCCGGGTAGTTATGAAAGTGTGTATTTAGCAAGTAGGTCGATAGCCTAATGCTGCTCAAATCCCCTCTGCTCACGTTCCTGCCGTCACTTCCTCTGACCCCCGTTCCACCCTCCTGTCCGTCGCCACCTTTTCCCCCATTCAATTCAGCAGAAATTTCTCCGTCTTTCTCTCCAAAAAGACCAAAGAAGTCACCCCCAGCTTCACCATCGGTCCCATCAATGCCATCTTGACCCACGCCGGCAGTCAGGTGCCTCGGAGTATGCCCATCCGTTCCGGCTAAGTTGACTTTGTGTCCAAATGATTTCAATTTGCTGGCAATGAGGACCAGGCTGAGGGTGCCATTCCCTGTGATTGATTTTGCATTGAGGGGAGCGTCCAGGAAGAAAGTGTCCGAGGCCAAGATGGTCACCTGCTTTGTTGGTGCTGATATGCAACTTGTACTTGTGTCAAATTTGCTTGCCAAGATGAAATTCCCAGCTAATGTTGCAGTTGTCTCGTCTGACGTGCACTTGACTGATTTTGTGTCACATCTGGTGAAAAAATACTCGAGGACTGGGTTGAGTTGGTTAAAATTGACTACATCACCGTCGGCAAATGGAGTCAGCGCAGATTTAAGTGTGTTGTAAATCTCCGTTGGCGCTGATGGTGTTGAGATGAAGTTTTCGATCTTTGCAGCGGTAACATTAATCGAGCCCGAGGATTGGTCCCGGAGTTGAGGAAGACAATAGCCAGCATTCTGGATTTCATATGTTCCCAAGTTCTGTTCCAGTTGTGCCAAAGTATTGGCCCAGCTCGTGTAAACTTCAAAAAGCTTTAGAATCCGCTCTAGTCCTTTGAGCCAATTGGTCCATTGAAGTTGAAGAGGTTTCCCGACCAGGGTCCCAACGAATTTAAGGTGGCTTTCTTGGAGCAGGACTGAGGACAGGGCGGGATTGCTTGACAGGTCCAATCTTAGCGGGGTCATGGAACTCATAAGCTTGACGACGAATTCTTTTGGTTCTTCCGTCGTTGCGCCGTTCAGGCCTTCTTGCCGCATATTAAATAGCTGCCTGACCTCCTGGAACGTGCGGAATGTACCTTCAATATCGAACTTCTGCTCAACTGGGTCAATAAGCTGGTGCATTTTGCTCTCATAGCGGCGCTGAATATCTGCCCAAAATTGGTCCAACTTTTCAGTGATTACTTTATCAATTACGACTCCCAACTCCGCTGCCCGTACTTTGCCCGCGTCGGACACGGAGTAGCCAAAGTCATGACCACCTGTGGCAGTGTAAAACGTAGCGCTCAAGACCCTCAACAGCAGTTTTCTGTCCTCTTGGGTCGTCATGAGGTCAATCAGTTGACCATGACTTGTAGGGCTACGAAAGACGGCAATTGCAGCGAATGTACCATCGTCATCTTCAGCCAAAAGTGATTCTAGCAGAGCTTTTGCCCTGTCCAAAACTTCCTCGCCATGCCCTTGGAATTTTCCCTCCAGCTCTTCATTTAAAAATGCATTCAAAAATCCAGCAACGTTTTTTACGATTTGGGTCGGTGAATAGGTAGGATTGCCAAATGTGACAGCCAGGGCGAAGCTCTCCTTGTACTTTTCAACGTTTTTAATCGTCTTGACTGTATGGAGGAGCAGGCTGCCAAAGTAGTGGCGGTCCCCAGAAGTTTGAAATGCGTGAAGTGGAGCGACAAGGAGGAACTTGGCCCTCTTAGAACTGTCAAGTGCATGTTTGATAAAGTACGCGTTGGTCAGCTCATCCGTTGAGTTTGTGTCGGAAAAGCCAGGGCAGTCGTAGATCGTTGTCCCAAGATGGGGATCATGAACGATTTCAGGAACTTTGGTCTTTGATAGGGAATCCACTATACTAATCTTTTTCGCAACGTCTCGAATAACATACGGAATGTCGGTAGGGGAACGTTTGCATGAGTACAAGCTCGAGTAGGCCGTGAGGAGCTGTGTGATGGTTGTTTTTCCTGCGCCGGTCATGCCCAGTATAAAAGTACTGTCCCCCGCGCCTCCTTTCACTTGTGAATCCATCAATCTAATACCGTCGTCCATGATCTCAATCGCGTGCGCCAAGCCACCGTTGTGATGTGGGCTAAATTCTGACATTATTCAAGGAGCGAGGTTAGTTTCCTTCAACAATTTTTGAATCTTAACTGTATACACACCTGTAGTAGTACTACTGCTATTTGTTGCTGCAGTATTTTTGCTTGGCAAGGTGACTTTGCAGTTCCCTGTGGAGCATGGAGAACTTCCTTGGGATGGTGGTAGAACGTTAGAACACTTGAGTGATTGAAAGGAACACAATGATGAGACTCAAACAGTACAATAAAATCCCAATTTCAACACGCAGTTTATTGCGTAAATTAAACCCAAACTTACGAGCTGTTTCTTTGCACTATCAGTGACTGAGAAGGTAACATTATTTCTGCTCATGGAAGGCCTTGCTCTTCTTCTCCCACCGCGTTCACTGGCTACCTGAGGAAATAAAGTGGTTTTACTGGATATCACTAGCTAAAACAGCGTTAGATTTTCGTATCATATCTGAATTACTTGACTTACTAAAGTGAAAGTGGTGAACCAAAGTGTAAAGAAAAGAAGAACCATCACCCGGCGCCAAAAACCTTTCGCCCTCATTATTCAAGAATTAACTTGCAATCAGTTACACGGCTGTGATGGCGAGCGTGTAATCAGCAGGAATGAGTAAACTACACTGACATGAAATAACACGGATCACAGTAGCAGCAAGGGACAGAAATAGGATTTAGTGTAAGGCACCGGTTCACGTTGCGGGTTGCCAAAACACGCTTTATGGACCGGCTCCTTGTTTGGGCTGACCACAAATGAGTTGCTCGAGAAATGATAACCTGTCTGTTAGTTATTGATATTGAATGACGCAATCTAAGCTGGTCCGGTGGAACAAGTTTTGCAAAGTATTAAGAGCTGCGAGCTGCCAGCAGTCTCGGATCGTCTGATGGAGAGCAACATCATAAATCCATCCCGAGAACTGCAGGACTGGAAGAAAAACATCTATTTTTATATGAAAATTATTCATCTATGTGCTAAAGCAAGTAGCTACACCTCCATGTACCTGTGATCCCATGTACTGCAAGGCGAGTTGGCAATTTCATTACGTACATCTCTTACATGAGTTCAGACCCAACGCAACTCATTCTGTTTGAATTGTATTACAGACTTGCTTTAAAATACTCGATTGAAAACTTTTTGTGCAAAACTTTTGTCTGTGATGAAAAATTTTATGGTCGGAATCAGGTAGGTCATTTAGCCTATTTGTATCTTCAGCTCGGTCATCCTTCCCTTCGTTGTTACTCCCTGCAATCCATAAATGTCAATTAGTCTCGTTTGTACCGTAGATTTTTTCTGTATTACAATCGCACATCCACTCTGCCCTAGCGTAGGTGAGATCACCGGTACACGTGAGTGTACTTGCTTTAGCACAATCACTAACAATTTTCAAAAAAAAAAAGAATTCTGTCCTCCAGCACTGCAGTTTTCTAGATGTATTTATGATGTTGTTCTCCACCAGGCGGTCCAAGTCTGCTGGTGAAGCTGTTTAGGCTATTGCCACTGCTGGCAGCTATTCTCTACGCTTTGCAAACTCGTCCAACCGGACCAGCTTCAGTTGCGTCATTCACGACCAATAACTAACAGACAGGTTTTTTTATGTTTTAGTAGAATTAGCATATCCAGTCAACCCAAAACAAGAGCCGGTTGATTAATCGGTTTTTCGGCAATTGTTAAAAGGAACATGAGCATAACTATGGACACTGTATCCTATTTCTGTCCCTTGCTATTACTTTGGTCGGTGCGGTTTAATTTCAGTTTAGTTTAGTCATTCCTGCTGATTACACGTTCGCCATCACACCCCTGTACCCGATTGCAAGGTGATTGTTCAAATGACGAGGTTGAAAGGATTTTGCCGCTGGGCAGCAGTTCTCCTTTTGTTTGCAATTTGGCTGACCACCTTCACTTTAGTAAGTTAACTAAAAAGATATGATACAAAAATGTGAAGCTATCTGGGCTAATGATATTTTCTAAATAAATATTATTTCCGCAGGCAGTCGGTCAACGCAAAAGATTTAGGCCTTCAGTAAGCAGCAACAATATATCCTTCTTATTCAGCGAAAATGAAAGTAAACAGCTCGTAAGTTCAGTTTACTTATAAACCGCATGTAATTACTTATAAACTGGGATTCCAAGAACGATCATTCCGTGCGTCTCATCAAATGTGTTTCTTTTAATTAATCAAGTGTACCGCCGTTCTACCATCACACGAAAGTTCTTCATGCTCCGTAGGGAACTGTAGAACCACCCCGGGAAGCAAGAATACCATGGCAACAAATATCAGTAGTACTGCTGAAGGTAGGCACGCAGGGTTACGAATGTGCCACAAATTGGTGGAGGAAACTAACCCCACTTGTTAAATTATTTCAGAATCAAGCCCGCATGTTAACGCAGGATTGGCTCACGTCATTGAGATGATGGAGGACGGTATCAGAGTGATGGATTCACAAGTGACAGGAGGCGCGGGAGACAGCACTTTTATACTGGGCATGACCGGCGCTGGAAAAACTACCATCACACTGCTTCTCACGGCCTACACAAGCCTATTCTCTTGCAAGCGCACGAGTTCAGACCTCGGCTATGTCATACGAGACGCGAAGAAAAAGATCAGCACCGTAGATTCCCTGTCAAAGACCAAAGTTCCTGAAATCATTCATGATCCCCATCTTGGGACAACGATCTATGACTGCCCGGGTTTTTCCGACACAAACTCCACGGATGAGCTGACCAATGCCTACTTTATCAAACACGCGCTGGACAGCTCCAAGAAGGCCAAGTTCCTCCTTGTCGCTCCATTCCACACGCTTACGGCTGGTGGGGACCGACACTACTTTGGCAACTTGCTTCTGCACACAGTGAAAACCATCAAAAACGTTGAAAAGTACAACGAGAGCTTTGCTTTGGCTGTCACATTTGGCAATCCTACCTCCTCACCGACTGAAATCGTCAACAATGTTGCCGGGTTTTTGAATACGTTTTTAAATGAAGAGTTGGAAAGAAAATTCCAAGGGCAAGGAGAGGAAGTTTTGAACAGGTCAAAAGCTCTTCTGGATTCACTCCTATATCAGGATGATGATGGGACGTTCGTTGCAATTGCCGTCTTTCGTAGTCCCACGAGTCATGGTCAACTCACTGATCTCGTGACCACCATAGAGGACAGGGAGCTGGTGTTGGAAGTCTTGACGAACCGCACATCCTACACGGCCGCAGATCCTCAGGACTTTGGCTACTCCGTGTCCGAAGCGGGCAAATTACGGGCAGCGGAGTTGGGATCCCTAATTGATGAAATAATTACTGAAAAGTTTGATCAATTTTGGGCGAAGATTCAGCGTCGTTATGAGAGTGAGCTCTACCAGTTGACTGACCCGGTCGAGCACAAAGCCGGCATCGGTGACACACTTCACACGTTCCGGACGGCCAGGCAGCTCTTTAATACGCGGTTGAATGCTGAAAATGGTACAGGGACGGAAGGACCAAAAGAATTTGTCATTAACCTCATGAATTCCATAGCGCCATTAAGACTTGACCTGCCCAGCAATCCCAGCTTGTCCTCAGTCCTGCTTCAAGAAAGCCAAGTTAGATTCGTTGAAACCTTGGCAGAGAAACCTCTGCAGCTTCAATGGACTAACTGGCTTAGAGGACTGGAACCGATTGAGAAATATCTCCAAATCTACGCCAACTGGATCAAAATGCTGATCCAGCTGGAACATAACTTAGGAAAGTACGATATCCAAAAATCAAACTACTGTTTCCCTGAATTCCGGGACGAATCATCAGGATCCATTGACGTTACAGCCGCAAGGATCCACACTTTCATCTCAGTAGAGTCAGCTCCCAAGGATATTTATCGCACACTTAAAAATGCACTTACTCCCTTTATTAGTGGGAACGATACTTCAGCTGGCCCGACGGCTGTGAACTTTCGTCAGCTCAATCCAATTATCGAGCGTTTTTCCAGTGGATGCAATGAAGTTGGGTGCAAGTTGCATGGGACTTCTGCAAAATTGACTGGAAATTTCATCTTGGCAAGCAAACTAAACGCAAGTACAAGTTGCATATCTGCATCAACAAAACAGGTGACCATCTTTGCCTGGGACACTTTCTTCCTAGACGCTCCCATCAATGCAAAATCCATCACAGGGAATGGAACCTTCAGCCTAGTCCTCATTGCTAGCAAACTGAAATCATTTGGGCACAGAATTGACTTGTCTGGAAGAGATGGCCAGACTCCTGGGAACCGGACAGCAGGCATTGGTCAGGATGGTGCGGATGGGACCGATGGTGAAGCTGGTGGTTACTTTGTCGGCCTTTTTGGGGAGAAAGAGGGGGTGTTTTCTGTTGAATCGAACGGAGGGAAAGGTGGGGACGGACAGCACGGAGGAGAAGGCTCCAGTGGAAGAAGCGGTATAATCGTCACTCCGCACGATTTGGACAAGATTAGAGCAGATGAAAGATGGTATCTTCCTTCTGCTGCTGGTGGTGCTCGTGTTGGCGCTCATGTTGGTCGTCTTAATCCTGCTTTTGATGACCTTGCTCGTGGTCTTGGTGGTGTTCTTGGTGCCGTTGGTGCTGCTTATGTTGGTATCGGTTTGCATATTACAACAATCTGTCAATTGGAGGATGTGCCCATCTCGGTCTCTTTTAATTTTACCTACCCAGGAAGGTGTAATCCTTGGAATGAGTTGCACGACAGTTACGTTGTTGTTTTTTATGGTATGTCGGGAAGAGATGGGCAGAGAGGTGGGAATGGAGGTGCGGCTGGACAAGGAGCTGCACGAGGTGTGGGCAGAGTTTACGAGATAAGCGCCAATCATGCTAGGTTTGTAAGAACTGGTGGTAACTGCGGCGCAATGGGAACACCTGGACAAGGTGGGAAAGGAGGAATGGGTGGTCCGTCTCAGAACATGACAGCTTGTTTCACTGATCAATCTCAGTCATTCGAAGGCCTTGCTGCCCAAACACCATGTAAGCTGAAAAGCCTCAAACAATCCACGATTAACTATGCCATTGAGGGCCCTCCTGGGTTGACAGGATCTATTCCTACTTCGTCTTGTAAACCACATCCAGAGTTAAGCCTTCAGTCTTACACACCTGTAATCATTGACTTTAAGTCAACTGCAAGATCTCAACTCCAGTCGCCCTCAGCGAGGAGACGATATTTATATCAATTCCTGAAGAACTTAGAGCAGAATAAGGACGCAAATGCTGAACTTTTTACTGTTAAAAGCTTAATATCAGACTTGGTTGCCTTGGAGGAGCAACTGCCATCACATTTGAACAGTTCTTATGCTAATATGCCATTTTTCTACGAATCTATTCTAAACAGAACGGCAAATATGTTGACTGCCGCTAACCACTCGGTACAGGAACATGCAATCCTCCGAGAAGCCGCATCCGTGGCCTACAGTCGGCTAGCAATGTTAAACAAGAAGACAAACGGACGGTCCAACCTTATTACCGACCTAGAACGCTACATTGGCCTCACCAACAACATCTTACAGAACTTGAAAGCAGTGGAATCAAAGTCAAATGCAGCCAAGCAAATCGTTGCAACAAAGGAGAAGTTCACTGCATTCTTGCACTCAAAAGTGAAAGAAATCGATGACCTCGTACAGCAAGCAATTGAGCCAGAAATTTCAAAAATTCAAGACGAGCTAAGCAAGACTATGCATAATATGATTCAGCAGCTGATTGAAGAGAGGAACAAGGTTGGAAAAGTCCGAAATGCCTTGTATTCACAGCAACTTGATGGCACCCTTTTGCTCAAACAAATCTTTACTTCGTTGAAACTAGGTGCCCAGATTGTAAGTTTTGTGGGACCTTGGGGGGCCGCTGCTGGGGCTGCAATTTCAACAGCTTCCTCAGTTGCACAGACATTCATAAGTGTCGACACTGGACCGAGCTTAGATTCGTTGGGACAGGAGCTCCAGAAGAAGGCATTGACCTGGCACTTTGAAACTAAGAAGGAAAAGCTTGAAAACGACAAAGCGCAGCTGGTAGATCTTAAAGCCAAGTTTCAGGACACATTTGTAGTTGAAACGCCCCAAGGTGGTGGAGACACATGGGCGAAGATAGAGGTGAGAAGGCAAGCTATGACAGCATCACTCGGCCGTGTCGATCAATTGGCTGATGGTGCGAAAATAATCGAAAGTCTGGACATTCCTGGCGGTGGGGGCTATGAGGTGATCGAGTCGCTAACGCAGGAAGCCGAGTCAATAAGGACTGAAGTCAGAACTGAGCTTCAAGCTGTCGAGGCATCCTTACTAGAGACAGAAGCCAAGAATCAGGTGGAGGCTGCGGAGAAGGCGTTGGAAACGAAAGCGGAGAAGACTGAACGACGTCAAGAGACAGCCCAAAAATTGCTGGAACGTACACAAAAATTACTTGCAATTGCAAGGACCGGGGCGGATCTGTACAAGCTTTTTAGACAAGATGACTCCACGGTGAGCGAGCTGGCCCAAGCGGAAAACCTTCTGCACGGGATTGATGGCAAAATAAAGACAGTTAACACCAGAATGCCTCAGATTTTAAAGCAGCTGCAGAAAATTACTACGGAAGCGTTCAAGTCAGCGCAAAATCAATCATCCTCCGGTGCTGCATTGGACATTTCCAACTGGCAGCTTCAGTCAACCTTGGATGACATCAGTTCTGATATCGAAAGTAAAATCGCGGCAGGTGTCCCAATCGATTCTCAAGTCAAAGCTGGGATGAGAACACTGAAAGAAGCCTTCCGAACACTTTTCAAAGTCTGCGACCGGATTCAAGACTACATGGCGGAACAGCGGATGGCAAACTTTGTTGCAGACTCGCTTCTCTCAACTGTGGAAGCAGCGCCGCTGCAACAGGACCCGGAATTGCATAGAAACCTGCAAAAACTCAGGCTTATATCCCAGTCGAATCTCGTGCTTAATTATTGGCGGAATATTGAAAATTCGTTCCGAATGTATGTGTTCCCCTATGCTGACATCTACTTGACCCAGATTCCACTGCTCAAAGGTGAACATGACCTGCTACTCCTCCCTCAAAACCTGACCGACCTCCCAACACTTGTCGAGGAGATTTCGACCCGGACTATAGGTTTGAGGACGAAACTTGTCACTTTGCGGACCACCATCAATCCTGAACTGCACACGAACGTGCGGGTTGGGGGATTCCCTCTGGCCAGGCCGTTTTACACATGGACGCATGATGAGGTCAAACCCATACTTGCTAATCTCCTAAGCGGACAGGTGGTGAATTTAATTGCAGATGTTCGAAATGGTCTCGGGTCATTCGATGCGGTCAAGTTCAACGCTACTCATCTCCATTTGATTCATGAAAATGCAGAGGTCAACTTGGCTCTTCAAACGGCTTTGGCCCCCTTCAGCCTCAACATGACCCACACTGGCGTGAACTACTACAGATTTGACGGGCAGCACTACCGAGTTTACAGCGAACCCTTAAGCTTTCAAGTCTCTTATGAACGTGGCCCAAATGAACATAAGAACCTGAATTATGTCAACCTTGGCCAAGGTCCTCCCCTACTCAGCCCGTACACACTGTGGACGTTCCAGCTGTACACAGACTCGGCCGATGTAACGTCCGACAGCCTGCGGCAGTTTTGTGGTCAGAAGATATCACTTGTCCTTACTGGTCGTGGAACTTATGTCACTAATTCGGCTGGCCAAACTGCTGCGAGGAAGGTGGACCGGTTTTACAAGGCAGTTGAGCTTTAAATTTCTTCGGCAGTAGTGTGAGCCTTTTGCAGCCACATTTCAATGATGTAGTGAATCCCAGTTGCTCTCACTTTTGGGGCTAGTTATATGCTATTTCTAGGAAATGATCTATGCGTCATTGCAGTTTCGTACTTTATTAGTACCGTTGAATGCTCTAATTTGAGCCACCAAGCCTTTTGTGAGCCATTTTTGACATTTGTTTCAATGTTGAATTTTCACTAATGGCATGGATGGAATTCGCCAATCTTGGATTAAAATGAAAGCCCTGGGTATTATCTTTCAGAATCAGCCATTTTATATGATAAAAGTGCTATCGTTTTTAAAAAAACAGGGCGCGAATGCGAAGTGCTTAAAATTAAAAATTTTGTGTAATGTAACTTTGACCTGAATGATCCGCTTCCATGTAGAAATGCCGACCCTCACTTCAGTAGTTTTTAGGTAGCATTAAAAGCATGCTTACTACGAGTTTTGAGAAAATTCTACTGTAGGGTTTATATGAAACAGGCATTTAAAAAAAGTTCCTCGGTTTTAGCTTAAAGTGCT
>JAQFYD010000565.1:0-17302 GCA_034694225.1 Bourletiella hortensis | reverse complement strand
CCCATCACCATCGACTGTCACAATTTGGGCGTATTTTGCTACGACTGTGATGACTACATAAATATTAAACTAATTAATAGGAGATTGATTGCCAGACTTCAGCAAGCCCAGAGTAGGGCTAATAATTCCTCTCAAGTGAACGGGAAGGTTGAAAATGAAAATACTGAGCCAGTGGGAGCCATACGAGGAAGTAAACGGAAGTCCAATAGTAGCAGCAGTAGCACGACCAGCAGTGCAAGTAGCTCTAGTAGCAGCAGCAGCATCGGTGGCTCCAGGGCAAGTAGTTCGGACCCAAAGCAGCGGTCATCAGATGATGAAAGCAAATCATCAGAAGATGGTGGAGGGAAGAAATCCCGACGAGAAAGTAACAGTAGTAGCAGCAGCAGTAGCAACAATGGCATCATCAAGAAGCACGGCGTCGTAGGACTTCGAAATCTTGGAAACACTTGCTTTATGAATGCGGTTTTGCAGTCTTTAAGGTACGGTATCGAGCAAGTCTTAGCATTGAAGCTTAGGCTAGGTATTTCAAATGTGTTTAACATGATATGATGATATTCTATTTTTATAGCAAAATTAATGGATTCTCGTCATACATGCTAAAGATTCCCGAGAAGAGTCTTGAAATTCCCAGAGAGACTCGATATTACAGAACGAGGTCACGGCTTCGACCGAATCAGACATTAAATGCCACACTGAACTCCAGTAATAGCAGCTCTTCATCAAGTTCCTCAGCGAATACCTCGAATAGCACTGTGATACAGACGGATGAAATACTGACGACAGAATTATGCAAAATCATCAGTTCCCTCAATAGCAACAGTGCAACTGCTGTAAGCCCCGATGCACTCTTCTCAATTATCTGGGGCGTAATGCCTAGATTTAGAGGTTATCAGCAGCAAGATGCCCATGAGTTTTTGCGATATATGTTGGATCGACTACATAACGAACTAATAAGGCTGATACCTCATTGGGAAGCTGGATTAATGTCGCAGCTGAAGAAGGATAAGAGTGGCAAGGCTCGGGAAGCCTTAGAGTGGTTCGGTGAGGGGATATTGGGTTTGAAGGCCAGCACGCGTGACATGCATAATAGTATTGTAACCACAGTTTTCAGTGGCGTTCTTCAGAACGAGGTAATCTCATAACATACATTGCTTTTAGCCCAAGAATTGTTGTGATCACTCGCTAACTTCAAACTAACTACTTCAGGTGCGTTGCTGTAACTGCGGAACCGAGTCAAAGAAGCATGATCCATTTCTGGACTTATCCCTGGACATCGGAGATGGGGAGTTCAGACTGCAAGACTGTTTGTCTCGCTTCGTTGATGTGGAGGAACTAGTTGATAGTGATATGTACTTTTGTAGTCATTGCAAAACGAGACAAAAATCAACCAAGCGCTTTTGGATTACCAAATTACCGAATGTAAGTTGCTCAGTGTAGCTGATTAATACTTAAGATGAGCTACCTGCCTGTGACAATCTTTAATAAAATGTCGCAAAATATTCTTTTTTCAGGTACTGTGTTTACACTTGAAGAGGTTTAGATGGTCGAATTACTTGCGGAGCAAGCTTGACCACTTTGTAGAATTTCCTCTTGTCAACTTAGACATGTCGAACTATATTTTGTCTCCCAGTAGCTCCAAAAAGAACGGTAGTTCTACAGGAAATGGACAGAACGGTATTAAGAATACTAACCTTTACGATCTAGCTGCCGTCATTGTTCACCATGGCTCTGGGTGAGGAACATTATTTATCTTTTGCTCTGAAAGTTGTGACAGAAATTGAAAAGGTTTGTTACAACGGTGGTACTTTATTTTTTAGGGTCGGGTCGGGTCATTACACGGCATTTGCGAAGAAGGATTCAGAATGGTTTAATTTCAACGATTCATCAGTCAAGCTCACACAGGAATCGATAGTAGCCAAGGCAAAGGCATATATATTATTTTACATTCGGAGGGAGTTTCAGCTGTAACTCAAACGAAACAGCTTTTGTTATTATATTCAGTTGAGTTTAGAAGAAACTGGATTTCGGTAGAACTTCCAAGTCAGCTATAGCATGACGACTGAACATGACGATTGTTTACCATAAGTAAGCATATTTCAGGCAGGCTTTCACATGAACCAATTTATGTTCACAAAATCTTAGCCTGAGCTGCAAACTAGCAATGGAGGCACAGGACAGTGTCGGGAAAAATGTTGAGCTAGTGGTGGGAGATTGATGGAATATTTATTACGGAAGAGAAGAGGGTTCTGATAATCATTCCTACTCAGACGAGGTTTCTTATCCAATTAAGTCAGCGTAATAAAATTTGGATCGTTCCTTTCTGTCCCCGCTTACTGTCTTCACGAACACGCTGGTTCAGAGGGGTAGCAAATTGGTTCATGGTAGATACCATTTGATGTTACTGCCACGGTAAAGAATGCCCTAACAGGTCGAGCACAACTACATGTCAGGTTTACCATGCCCTTAACGAGTTATGAAACATTCCAGGTAGCTACGTTCTTATTTTCCTGATACACCGCGAACTCTTCTCACAGTTATGGCGAGGAATAAGTTTCTGTCGACGAGATTTTTACAGTTGTTAAAATTCTGCGATAAGTGTTGTAGTTCCAGCTCATATAAGATGTCCCGCAAAGAGTAACAATAGCTTACCTTAAATGCAATTCCTGCGGGAAGCAGTGCACTGGATAATTTTTAGCGATACTGTCATGCAGATTTTAAAATTCGCTCTTGGATGTAACTTTCACGTTTTAGTGCGACATTTCTGGCTGTTTACATGGTAGCCGATCAAAATGAATTCGTGTAGTCTGCCAGGTATTAAGTTAATCAGTGAAGGCTTTGTTAGATAGTGTAGATTAGTTCATCTGTACTGCCAATTGCATCGTCTTAATTTATGTTTGTTACTATGCTATGATTACGAAAAAGGGTAAATGTGGTGAGGCATCATTTATGTGTAACCTGTGATTGTTCAGTGAAGCTTGGAACTCGGTCGTACAGAATGAGTTCCATTCTATCGAACTCAGAAGCTGTAAAACATCCTTAACCTTTGTATGCACTTGTCATCACTTCTGAAATGACTGTAAATAAACAGTGATTAACTGTTTATGTTGTCACTTTATTCCGGTTTTTGCACTCGGATTGCGGTCATCTGATTTATAACGATAATTATTACAACTATTTGAGGAGGTAAAGTTTCTTAAAATATTCATCGTAAACAACAACAACAACAGTGCTACTGCTTGTTCCAATCGTGAACATCCTCAGCTTCAACCGTAAAACATAAGGTTTTACTACATCAAAGGCTATCTTAATAAGTCAGAATTTCATTCTTATCACGCATTACGTTTATTCAGTACTAAAGCCTTGCAAAATATAAAAAATGTTCTATAAATCTCCGCCAGTGTAAGGCATGGACCTCTATATTTTAAACATTATAATTATTGTTTTGTCATGAAAATCCTGTATCTGTTACAGTACTTTAAAAATCACATATTAGCATAAATTGCGATAACCGAAAACGACTGAAAAAACCGCCGTGCTACAGATACGAACACTGGAATTAAAAATTGAAATTTCAGCGGCTTCAGGAATGTGGTACATAAAGCCTATTCAGAAATTTGACTACAGTAGCAGATACAACATATGGATTATCTCAACCCTACCTACACATCCTAAATAAATGAATTAAATCTATAATAACCTATACAGTGCCTGCCACTGATTGAGTTTAAGATTAAGATAAAAATGATGCTGTGCAGCGTCACGTTACAGTACATTACATTGCGTTTTTCAGCTTAAATGCAACAGTACATTTTTATCGTCCTGTACAATTTGGCTCCACTTCAGTGGTCAGTTCTTAGGCATTGTAACTCTAGCGTCTTCATCCGTTTGAATATCGATGTCTTCGTATAGACTCTTTTTACCGTTCGGGTAACTCTCCAGGATCATGTCGAGCATTTCGTTACACTTCCGCTTCCAAGTCCGCCATGGTTTCAAATAAGATTCGCGTTTCTGTCGAATACGTTCCCTCTCCTTTGCGTCTACTATAACAATATTAGAAGAAAGTTGCTCGTACTTTGCTTCCAACACAGCCACTTCCTTCGTTAGCTGAAAATTTATTCAAAAAAGCATCTCAATGGCCATCATCAACTTCCGAGTCATTTTTCGTTCATTTCTCATTCAAAATATGTTGGAAAGCTTCGTAGATTTTACAGGACCTCAAGAGCGAAAATTTGGCATGAGATTTGAATTCAATTTCCTAACCTCATCAACCTGCTGTCGAGCTTGCTCCGTTGTCAAGGAACTCGACAAGTCTTTCAACTGCATCTGGAATTCTTTCAGAGTTTGTTCCGTACTTTTGACTGCTTTTTCTGTGTCTTCAATCTGCTTGTCCATATTTTTAAGTTCATCACTGCTAACCTCCTTGAAATTACTCTGATCAACCAGATAGACTTTCTGTTTTCCATAGGTTTTCTCCCGAACTTTTCCTTCCTAAAAAATTAATGTCAGTATTAGCGTTTCCGAAGGTTCCCCATCCGAAGATTTTGAATTTCATCCATCAGCAATATAGGAACGCCCAAAATTGCATAAAGGATTTCAGCAAAGTTTAATCATACCTGCACCAAATTGTCAACAGCCTTCTGTACTGCTGTTTTCCCATGTTCTTTGTGAAGATTTGAGACAATGTCATTTACACTGTATGGCCTGTTTTGCTTTGTCAGGTAGTCTAGCACTGCAGCTTCAGCTGCCTCCTCTTTGCCCATGATGATGGTTAATTCTGAGCAAAAACGTTCTTAATCTGACCTCTGACCTTCAGATGAAAAAATAGGGAGAAAATCCGGAAAATTAAAACACGTCCACGATTTTGAAGCAGCAACAGCAGAAGCTCAAGTCCCCGTGTCCCGTGTCGTCGTCGTCAAAGGAAGGTAGTCCAATTCCCGCTCAGACTCGTACTGGTATGGACATACGTGATTAGCCAGTTGTGTCTCGCACGCCTGCGTAATAATAGTTCTAAGTTCCATTGTCATCATGGGCACGCTATCTGAACATTATTTCTTTTGTGTCTTCAAAAATGAAGCATTAGGAAACCATGAGTTGATTTAATTTCAAAATTTTATTTTTCATTTCAGAAAGATTGAACATGAATGCACCCTAAGGATTGTGAACGATTCCTTCCTTCGCAACAATAGAAAACATAAGAATACTGCATAAACATTGCCCTCTCACTCACAACACGAAACAATTATAGGACTTCGTTCAGTCATCGTCGTACAAAACTAGACAAAATAATTTAAAGAACTACACACTAAATAAAAAAAATTACTTCACGCACATATTATATTTACCGTGCCGTAAAACTGATCAAACGCGCGTTTGATATAGTTAATATTATTGTTGCAAGTAATCGAAAGACCACGATTAAATTTCGGTAAAGTATACTTACGGTAGTTACTTATACTTGAGAAGACATATTTCATAGAAGGTCAGCTGAAATTACTTTTTGAAATAGCAGTAATATATTACTTCTTGGAAGTTGTTTCATTCGGACCGTTCTTCTTCACTTTATTGAATATGTCAACAAACGACTGCTGAACACGTATGAGGTCATTAGGAGTGCTCAAATTTGGGGCTGGAATAGCTGATGACTTGTTTCTACTCTTCCTTGTTACAGTAGCAGCAGGCTCAAATTGTGGACCATCTTCAGGTAGTAACTCTCGTGTTGTGGTTGAACTCTTTCGACCTCTCTTCGTTTGCTTCATTGGTGGAGCAGGTTCAGGCTTCGTCTCGACTAGTTCTTTCATCTCTGCCGTTTCAGCTAATTTTCGCTTACTGCTACGGCGGACAGTTGCAACTACAGTCGTTGATTTATCATCAGGTTGAACTTGTTCATTAGGTGTTCCAGGAGTAGGGACTTCTTCCTTAACCTTTCGCTTCCTTACCGCTTTTGGTGTATCGGATTTTCCCAAGCTATGATCTTCCTTGGTAGCAGGTCGCTGAGTCATTTTATTGTCCGGTATAATGGTTTTCTCTACTACCTTATGACGGTGACTAGTTCGAATACTTCGCCTCACAGTCTTGTCGCCACTGCTGGATTCCCGGGTTACTTCCGCAGTATTCATGTCTTTAGGCGTACGTGTCGTATTTATCAGTCTGCTGGATCTAAGATGAATTGTACTATCTGAACTGCCCTGATCCTTCTCTTCAACAACGGCTGTTTCCTTTGCCTGCCTTCTCCTCGTCCTTTTGGGCTGAGCGTCTTCCGTATGAAGAGCTGATGTCTCCTCCTGGTTTGCTCCTGAACCTTCATGACCAACAGAACTTTCCTCATCTGGAGGTACTAAGTTTTTCACAGTCTTCGAACTCAGTCTGTTACTGCTTCTGCTGCTTCGTCTCAGAGAGCTAGAGGGACCTTTTTCCTCGGACTGAGAATGTAATGATCCCTTAGTGCGTCGGGTCCTACTAGCTCTTGACTTCGGTGAAACAATCTCCTTAGACTCCGATTTAATCATTTCTTTTGTGGCGCCTTTATAGCCACTACGAACGGCATGCGTTGTATGAGCAACGATCTCTTCGGTGCAGGTCATAGCAGCACGTACGGGACTCTTCCTTCTACTTCTACGGGATCGAATATTAGGTTCGGAAGGGACTGGTTCCACTGTTGAGGAATTTTCTGCTACTTTCTTGAGATTCGGGCTAGTGGAGGGTGTGTGTGAGACAGTATTATTAGGGGCAGCCGAAATTTCCTGCTTGTTTGTCTCAGGCGTGGTCATCTTCCCATCCTCTTGACAATGAGCTCGGAAATGCTCAATAAGCTCCTGCTTCAGACAGAACTTCTCGCTACAAATTCGGCAAATCCATTCGTTCGTAGAATCTTCATGAAGTAGTCCATGAATTAAAAAGTAGTACAAAGAGGCAAGAGTCTTGCTACATTTTGGACAGTCAAAGCTTTTCGGATAATTTAAGGGACTACTATTCGGGGACTCCTCGACTCCATTCGATGACTCCTCTGACTCGGGTTTTCTAACGGGTTCAGTACTGTTGGTAGATTCCATTGCTGTGGATTCACTGGGTAAGGCACCAATGGGTGCATTACTGGGCTCAGGTGCTGTGCTTCCTTCATGGGAATTCGCAGTATGACTTTCAAGTTCTTCTTTATTGCTGAAATTTTCGGAAAACAAATGGGAAACATGGCTCTGTTCCTTAGATACTTCTTCACCTCGCTTTTTAGTGGTGTCAGCGACTGCAAAACAAAAGTTAGTAATTATTGTGCACAATCAATGAATATAATACAAATGTAAACACGAATAACAAGTGTAAACATTTTACAAAAGTAAACACTTCCTACATATGTAAACATTATTACAAATGTAAACAACAAAACATAATGACCGGGGTTTTCATTATTACCCTTATGAGCTTCGTAGATATGCTCCAGGCAGAGTTCTTTAGTAGAAAAGAGCATGGCACATGTTCCACATTTGAAAATATTTATGTTGGAGTTCAAATTGTCTCGTTTCAGTGGTGAAGACGTCGCCTTCTTCGGCGACAATTTGTCTTTATTTTCGTCCACAGGCTTTGTGCAGAATGCTCCCGCCTTCTCCACGTCAGAGTTAGCGCTATTTTCGTTATTGCTATCCTTTTCTATTGTAGGTTCAGAAACAGTTCCTGATTGAAGCTCCTGGCTGTAAGATAAAATTAACAAATGCATGTAAATCACAGCAGTGAAAACTATCAAATATGTTACGCTTACCTGGCTTGGCCAATACCAGATGATGTTAATCCGTCTTCGGCGACGCACTGTTGCGGCTCCGTATCGGCAGTAGGAGCTTTGCTTTGCTCATCAGGGGAAGTTGACGGAGGAGTCGCTGCCAGATTTCCATACTGGCTAATCAAGTCGCCTGTTGGAACTCCTAAAGCTTGTTCTACTTGACTTAGAAAATTCACGGAGCTTTCAATATCGCCATTTTGCTGGGCAATACAAAATTGTTGGTACATATCAGCGGACACGTATGCTGTTTTATTTCCCACCATCAGGAGTACAAACTGATCCAACTGATCATTTTCAATATTGCATTCCTTTTGTTCTTGGACTTCCTGAAAGCCTGATCCTTGTGCTGTAGCTGGAATGGAAACTTGAGTTTCAAGTGCAGTCATTTGACTCTCCGAAGCTCTTCCTGAAGAATCCTTTGAATCGATTAGCTGTGTGCTCAACCCGTCAACATCTGACAAGGATTCATTACCGGGATCGCCTATCAAAAGTTGCTTTGATGCTTCCGGCAACTCTCCATTTGTAGATTCGCTTTGGACCGCCAGACCTCTTCCCTGATTCCCATCATTATTGCTGGCAAGCTTCGTACTTATATCATCTCCTGGCATACGAACATCCGATTTCGGTGGCAAGGACAAAGATAACTGAGATTCTTGGCCTAACTCTGTCACTTGTGCGCCACATGCATTTTCATCGGCTACCAACGATGACAGATCGACAACTGCCAAAGACCCATCTTGTAGATGATAGTAAACACACTGACCATTTCCTACCGGCTCAGTCTCATTTTTTTCTGGCTCAACTGGTTCATTAACTGGCTGGAGATCCTCTTGGCCACTCTGTTGCTGTTGCTTCTCCTTATGAGACTCCACCGGTACACATTTTTGAGCCGGATTGCTATTATTTGTTTTCCTTGAAATGATATTCGGCTTGGTCAATGTCTCTTCATTTTCATCGCACATGAAATAAATCGAATCATCCACATTCATCAAAGTAGCTTCTGGGCCAGATTTCTGAGCCGACCTTCGGTAACGATTCATTCTGGACAAGCTGTAATATCAAAAACAGCTTCATCACCAATACTGAACCTCCTACGACTACTCCATCATAATCCTTCATGAATTTCCAATCCCTTCTAATGACCATCATCATCATCTAATTACGAATCTACAAATTTAAACTACTGTCATATTTCACATGATATATTCAAAACAACGATCTTACTTATATCCCCATAAATTACTTGTCAAAAGAGCAATCCTCCTCCTATTCCGTCTAATTCATTCCCATTCAATCCACCAAGGCAATGCTGACCCACCGTCATTCACCTATGATGCCAAAAACATGTGCGTATTATAATCACATAAAACCCGCCGCTAACATCACCTTCCTCCAGCATCAAACCACAAGCATGACAACTCTGCCAATTATATTTTCTCAAATCCTCATATAATTTCCCACAATTATCACCCAAAATCACATCCAATATCAAAAAAATTCAAGTATCCACACAAACTTACATCCTCTTACATGCCTCCTCCTGCAACTTATATACTTTCCTCGCCGTTCTTAGTGTACCACCACCACTTGTCCTTATCCTTACATACACCGTCCGTAATGCTAACTTCCAGTCCTACTCGATCGCTGCCTCTAATCCTCTAACCAATTAGTCCATATAACCATGAGCACATGTAAACTAGCCCTTACTGTTAAATCCCTCCAGGTCAATCAGTCATAATATAGGACTGCCATTAAGTTTTTTATTACTGCCACACGATAAATTCAAGATTATTGCCACCACCACAATAACACTCTCTCCTACCCCTCACACACACTTTTGTTCAAACTATTTCTTCCTATCCGTCCCTCATATAGTAAGGTTCTTCTTCTTTCGTCTTCCTTGAGGCCCGGCAAATAAATTCTGAAGAGAAAGAAAGTGAGCGAGCATCTACCGGAAATCAAATGAAGCAAATTTCAAGCTCTTATGTAACAAATCCAGCTACCGCTACTTGTCTCTTCATAATCGTTTCAAATCGCTATATAAGTATGCCTGTATTCATGATGAATGCCAAATTTCGGTTAGAATTTCGGAAAGAGGCTCTAAGCCTCGCAATTTGCGTTAGAATTTTAAATTTGTGCCTTCTGTGTGAGGATAGGATGATGGTGAAGAAAATGAGCATGAAATATGCGAGAAGTAACAAAGGGTAGAATGGAAATACATGGTGCCCTTATGGGACACCCCCATATTGTTTTGCTTGCGGACAACCCCAGGGAATGTGTGGCTGCCGCAGCCAGCATTATTGTCAAGCACCCACTCGGCCGCTGTAGCCTTCGGTGTACGGAAGCTATGCTTTGGGAGCGTATACCTACATACGCCACGTTAGCACTAGAACAACTGCATGATGACAGCCTACACAACTTTGTATTGTTATTAGTAAAGCAAGCTATGTGTTATTGTGTGTGTGTGTGATGTGTTAAAGCTACGAAGGAATTTTTATTAACAATATAATAATAATATTTAGTAATAATAAACTTATTCTTGTTGGCCTTTAGTGGACGACTCCGACGTCGTCCCTAATGTTATAGTAGATGTTAGAATTTTTTTTCTCATTCATTGTTGTGCAAGTAGTAAAATCATTGGTGGATCATATCGCCGTGGAAAAGATGTGATTGACTGACTGACTCCTCTTTCTTATTGCTTGTTATTATTATTATTATTATTATTGTCATGATTATATTGGTGAAATAAGAAAGGGAAGATTTGTTTTAATTGGATATATTATAATAGATGACGATGAGATTATTTTGGTAGAGGCATCATAGATAGAGAACAAAGTAAGCGAAAGGGGTGTACATTTTTTTTGAAGTGTGTGGTGGAAATAAGGATAGTTTCGTTAGTGAAGTTTCAATGCCATTATATTATTGATTCATCATTATTAGTGTTGCTGTTAGAGGGAGGAATTATTTTTTTCCTGGTGGAAAGTAAAATTGTGGGAAAATTGTATGTAGTTATATACTATATATGTTTGAAGAAGAAAAACATTGTGGTTTTGAATTTGAAGAAAGAGAAGAGGGTAATGATTGTATTTTAAATCATCACTGAAGAAGACAGTGATCTTACTTGAGCTTTCATGAAACACATTTGGATTGTTTAAAGACCCAGAAGGTGAGTTGTGAGGGATGTTATATTGTATGTTCTTGCTATGATTTTTGTGAAATTTGTATGGATGGAGATATTGTTATGGGTTGTTTTTTTTATTAGAATGAATGCAACAATGCAGTTACAGTCGCAACAGCAACAACAACAACAACAGCAGCAACAACAACAACAACAGCAACAACATGATCAGAATCCTGGAAATAAACAGCAGATTAACTATTTTTCAAATATGCAAGTAATGGATGGAGCAATGGTAGAAGAGGAAAGA
The DNA here is from genome assembly GCA_034694225.1 of Bourletiella hortensis. Classification (NCBI taxonomy): domain Eukaryota; kingdom Metazoa; phylum Arthropoda; class Collembola; order Symphypleona; family Bourletiellidae; genus Bourletiella; species Bourletiella hortensis. Next base: position 6,109 of record JAQFYD010000565.1, on the reverse strand, counting down.
AATCGACCATTTATGTGCTCGGTAGGTGGTTTGATCTGAAAATAAATGTGAAGCTTATTATGAATTATGTTATGTGGGATTTGATCTTGCAATTTTATGTATGATTTTCGTAGGTTTGCTCAGCAACGTATAAAACAAGAACACATTTACGAAGACACATGTTTGTCCATTTAAGCAGTCGTCCTTATCCTTGTGGCGACTGTGGGAAAGGCTTCAATCGGAAGGTGGGTTCAGTTTTTTTGTTACGAGATCTGATTACGAACGCTTTTAGATTTTCAAGTAACTCAACCCCTGTTTAATTTGCAGGAGCACTTGAATAAACACATCGAGGCTGTTCATAGCGGGACGAAATATGAATGCGGTTTCTGTGGTATGGAGTATATACAATACTTTTTCATTTTTTATAACTGCGTGAAGCAAGATTTTAAAATATGGGGTCTATTTTACAGGGAAGGAAATATCGAGAAAAGATCATTTGAACCGGCATATAAAAAATATGCATTCTTCGGTCCAGTGTTCGATGAATGGGAATAATGCTAATGTGAGTGGACCCAATCATATGGGGATGAAGGTTTGCTGATTTAGATAGATTTAATTGGTGCTGACAAACGTGATTATTTACCAATTATTTTACGCCACAGACTCACCAAGGAATGTCCCATCACGCACAGCAGCAGTCATTGAACCATCCCGATAATATGATCAAAGTTAATCTTCCATGTGCACTCAAGCAAAAGGCTCAGCTTAGCTTTCTGACGCCAAATCAGCAGAATGCTCAGAATAATGCTAAAATGAAACCGAAGCCTCCTTTGCATTACAAAGGAAAAATGAATCACATCGGAGGGCCCATGGGAGTTGGTCAGTCTTCGGGAGAGATGAAATCAGAAATGAAGCCACTTATTCAGACAGCTACTACTGCAGATAAGAAGTTCGTGTTTCAGGTGTTCAACTGTACCGATTGCAATGCCACATTTACGACTGAAAAGGATTATAACTTTCACAGTCGGACTCACAAGCCACAGCCTTATAAATGCTCTGAGTGCCCGAGAGCCTATACTAGGAGAGAAAAGCTAACTGAGCATATACGTTGCTTTCATCAAGGACAAAAGTTCTCCTGTGAGTATTGTCACAAATCGTTATCTCGGAAGGATCACGTTCTTCGTCATGTCCGAAGCGTACACCCTGAGGTACTGGCGAATCGATTTGTGACTGTAAGTTAACTTTGTACTTTGAAAAATCTCTTCGCATCGGCAAAGCAAGCGGATATATCAGCTTCAACTTATTTTTATGTTCACACAGATGGCTGAAGACATGGATGCTCAATCTCGTTTACTGAATTATAACTCACCCTCCTCTTCCGCGGCCCCGTCGTCCTCAGCGCCAGGTGCTTCCTCCACGCCGTCAGCCGCTGCTCTTCATGGCGAAATGAATATTCTTCTCCGTTCTGTGTGTCATATTTGTTTGAAAGTGTTTGGCACGTCTTACCACTTGTCGCGTCACATGGAGTCCTGTCACAATGGAGACATTCGGCCCTACAATTGTAATGCGTGCTCCAAACAGTTCAAGAGAAAGGACCATTTAACAAAGCACATGAAATCCCATTGTCCTTCCGTAAAGAAAATGAATGAGTTGGAGACAAACGGGATTGATGCCATTGACTCCCTCCAGATTCTCATGTCCTCACCTGAAGATGAAGTGATCCAGGAAAGCCAAAAAAATAACCTAGATTTGACGGAGCTCTTCGCGTCTGGTAGCAACAATAATAACGGAAAGGAGATTCACATGGCAAATGAGGATGTAAAGTTAGACGTAAACCCACTCTTTCACGTAGATAATAGTGGTAATAATATAGACAACTTAAATAGCAACAATGTGACTATGTTTCCCTGCGGACATTGTCAGAAAGAATTCACAGATCGGAATCGACTCATTCAGCATTTGCAGGAGCATGGCAGCAATGATATTGCAGGAAAGGTAAAGAGTAATACCAACACTGCTCCAGCAACACATAACCTGCAAGTATGGTCTTGAATTTCCAAGTTTTTGTAACGTAAAAAATGTGGAAGGATGAATCGCCCAAGCTGGACCATACGAATATCGTAAATTGAACTATTGGTCATAGTTTTTATTATGTATTCTTATAATATAAAATTAGTACCGTCGCGCTCACCGCAACTCTTCGTAGTAACTAATAACGTGTCTTCTTTTTTCTCTAGTAGTTAGTTTATCTTCCTTTCGCTTTTTAGACGTTTATTTTGATGGGAGAAGCCAGAATTACTATGCATTCAGTATTCATGGGAGTTTAACGTTCTTGTCTAAATAATTATCCCTTCTGTAGACAACAAGGAAATTTGGTTCTCTGCAGCATAATTTTGATCTTACTAACTGTTACTTAAATTTTCACTGCAGGTTGTTATTGTTATCTATTTTGTATTTCCATTATTATTGTGCCAAACGAGGTCCGTTCAAAACATCATCTGTTTAATATGTTTACTTGCAAAAGCCATAAGAATTTTTTAAATGTTATGTACTAACTTCTAGTCAGTCATCATCACTTATTGATTTGTCTACTTCCGTACAAGTATTTTTTGTTCTTGTATAAAAGTGATCAAATTCTCTGACAGGCGTTTGGTCCACGGTAGGAATGACATCACTAGCAACACAATATATTTAACCATAACAATGCGGCTGGTTCCTTCGCGCTAAAAGAAATAAAATAACCGTTACTATGATTCCCATCCTACAACATTATAGTACTTGACATATTTTTACACACGCTATTGTCTTTACTTACACTCATGCCCAGTTGTCAACACAGCGCAATATAATAATTATTATTTATGGAAATTTTTAGTTAACGTTAGGTATAAATGGTCTAAATAATTGTAACTAACGATGCCTATTCGCATCCTCCAAGTAAATTCTCATTTGTACACCATATACTATGGTTTTAATAAATCTCACTCGGGGGTATATATCCTGTATTTTACAAAAGTTAAGACAGTCGTAATGCATCAGATTCTTTCCGGCCAAATCTGACTATTCCATACTGTCCCTATGCTCTCAAGAGGTCCATTGTTATAACTTTCTCCGTCCTTTCTCCACTGGGTTTTCACTCTTCCTTTAACTTCAGATCATCCAGAAACCCCATAACTTCGCTACGACCTTCTTGTTGAAAGCTAAGCCTCCTTATAGCTCTCAGGGCAGGTATTGTTCTGAGAGCAAAGGGTTCTTCAAAATGACAGTAAGGTCTCCCCAAGGGTCATCCTTTCAGTCCTCAAGGGCACCTCAAACAGTCAGACATGTAAGGTATGTGTCTAAGGCTTTTACATTGTTTATTCAAGAAATTACCCACAGGCGACACAGACGCACCTTGTTATACGCCTGATCCTAATCGTATCTCTATACTTGAACCTGCTCCACGTTTCTTCCTGCAGGAAGAAACGTTGTGATAATTTTCTAATTATGACTGTAGCACGCAAATCTTCATGACTTAATGCAAGACCATTGATACCATAATCACTGGGCTGGTAATTTCATAGTACTGCTACCTAAATGATGTACTAATTGGTTTGCGTTACTTATTGTCACTTGGCAAGCTCTTACTCTGTGTAACCTTATCCAAAGTCCTGTTACTCATTAAGTCATCTCTCTCTCTCTGGTTTCTTTCACTTCCACCTGTCCATGGAATTGTGGCGAAAGGCGCAAAGGATTCAAACGAAATCACGTTGACTTCTTTGGGAGTCTGAATTTCTCACTGGTTATCATTAGTTGTTGGCTGGCTGTAGTTGGAGCGAGTGCTATGAATGTTTGTGAGTGTGGTAGTGTGGTTTTTCGTATGTTAAATTATCAGTTTTGTTTTTTTCTATTTTTTATATTTGCTTGACTGATTAGCTATGCTGTCGACCCCGTCGCAAGAAAATTCTGAGGGTCATGCCGTCGTCACGACGCTATCCAACACTCGTAAGAGGAAAAGTATAGGGGAGACGGCCAAAAGACAAAAGCAGGCTGGAGCAAATTCGGGGAACAGGTCCAAAACGATGATAGTATACCCGAAGGAAATTGATTGGTAATAAACGAAATTCTTACAGGTGTAATTATTGTCGATGGAATATAAATGAGAGATGTATTTGATAAATTGCAGGCCTATCTTGAGTGAGGAAGATAACGCAAAATTATTGGAAGAGATCACGGCGTAAGTTTGAAACAGTGAAGAATTCTATGCTGGGTTACATGTAGTTGTGTGCGTGAGAAATAAGTTTTAACAAAATGGATTATGTTTGCTGTTTTAGAACGCTTCGAATTTTGAAGAATCCTATTGGCAAACCGTCTTTGAAGTCTATTAGAGAGGTGCCTAAGAATGGGAGGAGAAAATTTAGGAAACAATTTCGACTGGAGGAAGCAATGAGACTGGAATTTAAACTGGCTAACTATTCTAGCATTAGGTTTGTGTTTTAAACAGAATGATTTTGTGGAGGATTTATATTTTGCATGAAAATATAATGATTTTTATTTACTGTGGAACAGGTCAAGTCTGGCGATAGGAGTGAACTCTGTGTCCAAGAAATTAGAGTCTAATCAGCTTGCGGCTGTGCTAATTGATCCGGATGTTGATCCACCATTTATTACTAAGCTACTCATACCATTGGCAAAAGTCAAGCGTGTCCCTATTATTGCCATTAAAGGTTTGCATACAACCATGAATTCTGTCGCTGATTTCGGTTGCATCGCCTTAGGATTAAAAGTAAGTTCGTCTCATTCATATTTCCTTCATAATCATATGCTTTTGAAAAATTTGTACACTAAATTATTTCATAACTGTTCTCAATCACAGGTCTGTTGTGAGGAGAATACTAACTACTTCAACATGTTACTCAAGACTTTGAGGGAGTACATGAGTCAATCTCAGGTAGGAAGCATGGAAAAGGACGATGAGGATACTTCAACTCAAGCCTTCTACTCGCCACCAAAAATTAGGAAGCTTACTCATTGATAACGTCGCAGGCATTATATTAGGAATGATGAAGAGTGGTATATAAATATGTGTATCAAAGGTGCTCTGGGATTCCGATTTAATTCAGAGATAAGAAGGGTAACTATTTCATTTAGGTGACGGAATGTAGTGTGATGTATGTATAATGATGCATCTCAATTTTAAATGGTGTTCATTGGAAGACTTGTCGAAGCCTTAGATCTGTCATGATCAAGGATGATGATGCAGAAGGTACTTTTTAGATGCTTTACTACGATAGTAGCAAGTATATTATGTACTGCCTTTATTCGCTAAATCGCCATTAGCGTTGACTGTGTAATTCAACTAGTGATTAATGTATTTATTCAATTGTGTATACATAACGTGTTCATGAGGGATATATGATGTTATTGTAATTTGTTCCATTTTAAATACTTCATAGACTGCTCAGGCTGATTGATGGAGAGACAGAGTTGAGAGTTTATCGCATTTACAAAGTGTAACCGCGATATTTTTGTTATTGTTTATACCAGCCAGTTGTAATTTCGGAGCGTTGACTGTTTTTGTAAGTATACTACTAATTATTGTTCGTTCTCACACCGACTTTGTATCAGTGATGCAAAATATTTTGTACAAATATAAACATCAACTGAAACTATGTCATTTTCTTTTTTTGTAAGCGTAATCCTCTACCTCCAAACAACCCAAGACATGCAACTCCATGGAAATTCAGACAGGTTTCTTTTCTAAACCCCAACCCTCCTACCCCTTGCCCTTATATATATAACAAAAACTAGCGAAATTGCTGACTATCATTCATAACATGACTGAGCAACTTGGCTTCCATTTGCATCCTGAAAAACGCTTAGCCAGTTCTACGCCGCATAATAGCAAAAAAGAACTTCCTATCGCAAAATCTCCGAGTTCCACATTCATGGGTCTAACTCAACAATTCTTGCTCACTGCAACCTCTGCGACATGAAGAAATGGTATACTTCCCTAGCTGTTTGTTTTGTTCCTGATGTCCAAACTTTTGATTCAACTCATCAGCTGGGCTCTAACTGAAGTCATCGCGCTCTATCTTGCATATGCAGACCATAATGGAATATAAACTACTGAAATGGAGGCAGCAGGGAA